>LPNX010386598.1:374381-390057 GCA_001517045.1 Pseudotsuga menziesii
TTGTAACTCTGGAAGATAAAGAACATTCATCAACAAGAAATCAGGGAATCCAGGCATCTTCAGTCGAATGGTGCCCATTCCCTTTGGTTTAAGACTTGACTTATCTGCAAAGTAAACTATGCCATCTATTGTTTCATTAAGTTCTTCAAAACAGTCTTTTCTAAATGTCATGTGTGATGTTGCACCGGTATCAAGCAGCCAACAATCTTTGTAAGATGAAAGTGAAGTCATTTCATTAATTCCAAGATTACAATGTGCAACATTACAATGAGCAGAATTAGAAGATTTACTAGCATCTTGATTTTTATTATCATCTTTCTTCTGGTTATGCTTGTCTTTGATGGAGTCCCACGAAGCCCAACACTAATCTGATTTGTGCCCAGTCTTTCCACAATGCTTGCACTGCAAATCTGATCTTTTGCTGAAGTTTTTTCTGCCCCCTCTGCCTCTGAAGTTTCTTCTTCCTCTGCCTCTCTTGCTGCTCTCTCCTTTGGGATGATCTTTGGATTGGTCTTTGGTGTGGTTCTTTGCTTTTTGAGCAAAGCAAAGTGATTCTCCCAAATGATCGGTTGTTTTCTTACCAAAGGCTTTCTCTCTGTCAGCTATCTTCTCTACCAGGGTGTCAAATGTCAGTGATTTGAACTTGTCACTAGCTTGCAATGACTCAAGATAGTTGGAGTGAGAAGGATACAAAGATTTTACAAATGCTGCAAGAGGAAGGCCTGGTTTCATACCAGAGGCTTGAATCTTGTGCATGATGGCTTTGATTTCAGAGGCAACTAACATGGGATCATTGTCTTTTACTTCTAAGCTGAATAGTTTTAACATTAGTTGAATAACTTCCATTTCAGATTAGGTGAAGTAGCAGGAACTTCTTCATGCGGGGGAGTTGGTGCTTCATATGGAAATTTCTGATTCTATATTATTCCATTGCTAATGCATACATTTATACATTTCAGGCGGTGGTTGAGATTCCGACCAGCCTATTCATATTCCTACATGACTATTCATATTCCGAATATATTTACACTATTTACATGTTGTATAATCCCGACGGATTATATTCCAACAGATGTCCCTACTAAGAACTGGAAGTTCTTGATCTATGTTCATTGGTTTTACCTTCTTTAGGGAGAATAGAGGTAGTCATTCCTTGGTTTCATTATTCATTGTCTCCACTCATCCATTATCTTCCCAGTTATGTTTCAACCCGACCTACTACTTCACTTGTGGCATGGAGGACCTTTCTCCGCTAGAGCTTTTGTTGGACAAGCCTCCCTGTGTATTTGTGTCTCAACTCTGAGTTGCCTAGGATTTGTTTGCTTATCGGAAACAAGTAGCGCTACCATCAATACAAGGTATTTGGAAATGAAAT
Source organism: Pseudotsuga menziesii (assembly GCA_001517045.1). Taxonomy (NCBI): domain Eukaryota; kingdom Viridiplantae; phylum Streptophyta; class Pinopsida; order Pinales; family Pinaceae; genus Pseudotsuga; species Pseudotsuga menziesii. Next base: position 375,757 of record LPNX010386598.1, read on the forward strand.
GAATATCTTATGAAAAAAGCCCATTCATGAAAAGTAGTGTTTTTAAACATACATGAATGCAAGGCTAGCTTGATGAAATTGGCTCTGAAAAAGTATTGCAATGAAATATCTTAAACATTAATGAAAAGTAGTGTTTTTCAACATACATGAATGCATAAAGCCTAAATGATAAAAGTCCGTATAAAAAATACGAAGACAAAGGCTATGGAAAATCAAAGGCCCAAAAAAGCAATGGTTCCTAAAAGTTATATCTAAAAATTGTTGGCCTTATTTGTATTGAGTTGGATTGTGAGCATTTGTCAAGGTGAGTAAGCACCTCTGAAGTAGTTCACCCATTTGTGAGGCACTGCCATCCCCTTTGTTGATTGTTTGTCGAGCATATGGTTATAGTGAGTATTCCCTTTCCATATCCAAAGTGTCACAGTGTTGAGTTGGTGGTCATCCCTTATCTTAACCTTGTAAATTTTAGCCTTCGCCCTTCACTAGCAAATTGACTACAACTATGAAGTGAGTATAATCTTGAAATCGGTCTGAGTAATAATAAATAAAACCCTATATATGTATTTGGTTGATGTATCGCCAATGAAGTGATTGCTATTTGTTATGATTGTTACTTGAATGACTTATAGAGCATGTCTTAGCCTCTTAACACTTGCAGCAGATAGATGACAGCCTGAGTTATATTATTGGTATCTAGTTATTTACAGGTGATTATTTTGTCTATTGGATATTGCAGATGACTAAGCAGAGACCTAGAATGGGTATGAGTATATACCTTGGATGGATTTGGACTCTCTGAGTCCAGTGAGACAACTTGTTGTCAGTTCCGGGCACTTACAAAGATGATTAGGCTCATTTTATTCTTCTAGTGCAGTTTTGCTTCACTGGAAGTCATGTTTGAGCAGGGAGATGATCTTATTGGATCTCCTAGGGTGCTGTATGGGGCATAGGGGGTCCAACCACTCGATTGTACCGTATTACCCCCTTCCCAGAGAGCCTGGTAGGCTTAGTTGGATAACACAGGCACCCTAGGAGGTTGTTTTGGCAGGTTCACGTTTCTCGAGGCAGATTAAAAAATAATTAAATGGCTACTGAGGAATTCGATTTGGGCTATTGAGGCAAGGAAATGGCATGGGATGAGTCATGATGATGAGACTGATGTCCTCCGTACCCTCTCCAGCAGTTGCAGCACCTGATTGGGCCCACACCTATTTTTTCAGGCATTTTATATTACTTTATGGAGCTTTTGGGATGCTCACGATTTCCTCAAGGAGGCACAATGTCACAGTTTAAAAAATATATTATTTTTATTGTGCCATGTGGACACCTAGAGGGAGTTAGTTATCACTCCATGGACCCACCATGTGCTTCATTTATTTCTTGTTGAGTGGGGTCCGCTCTCTTTGGGTGATTTAGTCCACTTTTATATTATATTATTGTATTGATCCATGTATTGTATGTTGAGCTCATCTCAACCGTTGATTAGAACATTTGTATCTTTTAATCTTAGCCACCCATTTGAAAAGTGGTTAGGATTTTGGTTCTCTCATTCCTATTTAAAGGAGAGAGCTTCTCATTTGGAAGGGTCTTTGGCTCTTGGATCTAAATAATAGAAAAACTTCTCTTGTGGATATTCTTGGATCTCCTTTGCATCTGGTGTTCTTAGATGGTGATTGGAAAGTCTTTTGCTACCTAGCATTCGGGAAATTGTTGTGAGATCTATATCTTTTTCGGGAATCTTTGTCTTGTCTACAGGAGGGCGACTTTAGCTTGGGTGTTTTTGCAGGGGGACCTCAACTTGCTTGGATTGTCTTCGTTTTTATCAGGGGGTTTTCATTAGTGTCATTGCGATCTATGATTTCTTTTTGCTATTTTTCTGTAGCATCTAGCTTTTTTCTCATGTTGCAGCAAATCTGATATGGTTGACGTTTGTTGTGCAGGAGAGAGGGCGCATTGACTCCTTGGGCCAAAACGGTGGACATAGAACTCGCTCAAAGCTTCTCAAATTGATCAGGATAGCAGGGATCATCATTATCAAGGCATCTACAAGGTTTTTCCAGGTAAGATCTATAGGTTAGTCGCTTTCTTCCAGATCTCAATCCATTGGCCTCTGCTTTTCTTCATTTTACACTGAAAATTCTATAATAAGAGAAACCAAAAATACTAAAAAATAGACCGCTTGATCTCGAGCCAAACCACTGCTGGGTTTTGTAGATCGGGTCATCCCCTAACCATATAACCCTCAACATTGATTTGAAAGTGGATGGTTTGCCCTAGATCTGAGAAACTAACCTCCCAAACCCTATCGCTATCCACCATTTTTCTGACTTTTTTTGTGATCTGATTTTTTCGGCAAAATACCTTCGTGGGTTTGTAGATCGGGTCATCCTCTCACCAAATCACCTTCAACGCTGAGCTCGAAGTTGACAGGTTGCGCTAGATCTGAGACACTGACCTCCCAAACCCTAGCGCTAGCCATCCTGCTGCGGGTTTTTCCCGTGATCTGACTTTTTCGACAAATACCTTTTTGGGTTTGTAGATTGGGCTATTTCCTAGGTGGGTTTCCTCCAACGTTGGGCAGATAGTGACTCCATTGCCTTGGATCTGACAGGCATTGATCTCCAGCCCTAGCGCTACCCCCTCTTTGGCCTCTTTTTCCTGAAATCTGATTTTTCCTGGTGACTCGGGTACTTTGACATTGTCATATCTTTCATCGAGTCTCTCCTTGGGTACTAGATAGCCCCAATCCTATCCTTGCCCTCCCTGTATTGGTTACGTTTCCCAAGGTAATGGATATCTTCACCTATTGCTAGTACCTTAACCCCAGATCTAGTATTTACTTCATAGGTCACCTATGTCCCACTTTGGATCGAGCCTCACACTTCCTAAACCATAATCCAAAGCCTTGGTCCACCTAGTGACATCATCCATAGATCTAGGGTTTCCATCACCTTACACCTTATGTACCTCAAGTCCATTTGATCTGATTTGGTGTCTAAGTCTGATCTCTCTTGTCGGGAGTAGATCTGGGTCTGCCCCATTGTTGTCTTGGGCTAAGATAACATAACGTAAAGATTGCCTCGATTGGCGTGACAACCATCCATTTGGGAGTCGAGGCAATCTTGGTTCCACCTCCTTAGTTGCTTGTCCCTCTACTGTCCATCCTGGATCCATCTCACATAGGCAACTATAAGGTGGGTGACAACAGGCATATTTCACTTTTGATCTCAAAATTTTGGCGTTCTGGGTTTTGACGGAAATCACCCAAAATCTCCACCCCCTCCTAGGCATCACCATTTGACTCCATTTGTCCATTCCGAAGTGGAACTAATCCCTAGGAAAAACGCCCATCTTGTCTTGTCAACAATTTTCTGAGTGTTTTGTTTGGATTTTGCATGTTGTAAAACCTGCCATCCAAGCATCAAATCAAGTGTGTTAGAATACCTAATTCTCTAATCAAACCCTATCTTTGGCATTTCCCTAATTTTTATCCAAATTCCCCCATGGTTCCAGGTTTGATCATTTGAGTTAACACAAATCCTAGATCTGTTAACTCATTCTATAAGTCACTAAGTCATTTAACTTGAGTAACATTTTCGACAGCTGTAACCACCTTTCACTCAAGTGTTCCTTAAACTATGGCTTCATCCTTAAATCTAGGGTTTACAACTTTCACCTTACATATTCTACCCATTAGTTTGATCTTGTGATTTAGCTTTAGGTCTTTCCTTCTAGGATAGGTCTGAGTATCCCCCTTTCTCACTTGGGCTTTAGTGACATAAAGCGAAGGATATCTCAACTGTTGTGACAACCATCCATCGTTTGGGGGTTGGGGTATTCGTAGGTAACGACTTTGGTTGTCTGTCCCCTTTGCCAGCCTGTATAGGATTATTTTACAGGGGGGCAACTGCAAGGTTCATGATAACATTTTTGGCGCCGTTGCTTGGGAGGTAGAGGCTTACCTTCGTTTATTCTATGTACCTTCAGGCTTCGGTGTCTATGAATGCTGTTATTTTTTGTACTCATTCATATCACATCTGGGTTTAGTGATTGCAATTTTCAATTGAATAAGTCTGCACAATCACTACATTTTTATTACTCGCCTCTCTCACGACATTTTCGGTGAACACGACAATTCTTTCTCCTGGCGACCCCACAACGCAACTCCCCTAAGGGACCTACCCACGAGTATAACCTTCAAAATACACTATTAGGTTTTTTAGAAGATATGGCTTTCCATGAAGAACTTGATTATGATTATGCGCTTCCTGAAAAATTTACGACCGCAATGAGTGAAATGGTCTCGACTTTCGCCGTTTTAGCCCTGTTACCGGTTGAAATGGCAGTCTAAGCCACCGGTAAGCATAGAAGGAAAAGTGACCACTGTCACCTTAGTCACTTGTTCCCAACTACTTCGGAAGTCAAAACCTCCTAGGGGAGAGCCCTATTACAACTCTACAAAGTGACTAAGGTGAAGATATTGGATCACCCAAACCTCTAAAGATGGAATAATTGCCTTAGTAATTAAGCCTTAGGAGGTTATTAAACCTATCATGTATATTACCATGATAATCATTATTTTGAGTCATTATGAACATGTCCTAAGTCCCCCATAGTTTTTTTTTAATTTCCGGAAAAATTTATTTATTTTTTTTCTATTTTTATAGGCTTATTTTTAATAAGTTAATTGTAAAAGTGTAAAAAGTCATAAAATTGTGTCTAGGAGGTTGTTTTTGCCATGGGGGTGCTCATTTTCTAACTCAGAGCACCCACTTAACCCCTAGACCCAATTTCCTAAGTTTGTGAGTAATTATTTAACCCCAAAATTAATAATTACTCGAAAAACCCAAAAAAGACTAAAAAATGAAATATTTAAAAAATTCGGCAATTAAAAAAGTAAAAGATAATTGCCAAAAGTGAATTTTATGACTTGGCAAGTACCTGAGCAAGTGGGACAAGTCAGATGTTACCATTTCAGAGAGATTTTTGAGTTTGGATGTTTCCTCATCAAGAGAGGGCGCAAGTCTCCAAATAGGGGTGCAAATCCCAAGAAATGATAGAAGGTGGGATGATGTGGATGATTTTGGGTGAAGTGGCTTTCAAAGTTTGGGAAATTGCTTCTCTTTTTGTCTTCATCCAACTCATTCCAACCTCTCAACCAACTCATTGCCACCTCTCCAACCCTAGAGCATCCTTGAGGAGATTCATCTCCCCTCTCTTGCTCTGGTTTTATATATAAGCATGCACTCTCTCTTCATTCTGGACAGAAGAAAATTGCAAGGAACTTATGCTCTTGTACTTTGTAATAGATTATCGAATTTATGAATAAAGGCTTTGGAGGCAAGAATCGTGTGACTCTCTTCATGTGTGTGGATGCTTATTACTCATATTGGGAGGTAATCAGTGACTTTTCATAGCTTATATTGTGGACTAATTATTGGCCTTTGAAGGAGAGATATCTCTCACTAGGGTAAGAGAAGTAGATTTGTTTATCTATTATCTTACTGATTAGTTGCATGAGATGATCTTAGATATACATGTCATTTTAGTTTAAATTCATGTTTTTCTAAGCTTCTTGTGTTGTTAACACCATTTGATTAATGTTTCTTCTATAAGCGTGTTTAAAGGATTGCAGGTTACTTAGCTTGAAGAGGAAGGCGTTCTTGTTTGACTCTCCTCTCTTTTCAGGCATACCAAGAAGAGCACAATCCCGCCAAGTCCGACTTGGAAGACTCCATTGCCCAAGTTCAAAGGGCTTATGATTCCTCTTCTTCTCTCATCCAAATTTCTAAGTTTTCTTGGTTTACTGGTTACTATAATAAGTGATAATCGATTTGGTGAAATTAACATAGATCTTAAGCTCAAATCTGATTTACATTTATTCATTAGTTCAGATCTGATTATAACAGTAAACATTTCACAGGATCTAGCTATCAACAAGTCCTAGTTTAGCATTTAATTTTTTCTAACTTTAAAGTACTTGAAATTTATGTCAAAATTTTATCATTTCATTTGATTATTTGATATATTTGACTGAACATTGCTTGCTGTTATGCAGCAGAGGTTGATTAAAGAGAGAGGCACTATGGCCAAATTTTGAAGATCCAGGCCATCTAGAGATCCATTTTCTCACTATTCTCTCTTTGGCCATTTTTCTAAGGCCCTATTATTGTAAAACTTGTGTTTCCTATTCTACAAAGGAACACAAGTAATTTCTTAATCTAAATCATTGTAAAAAAAAAGAAGCAAGTGAGAAGCCAAGTGCCCACACCCCATCCCCCCAAGGGGGATTCACATTTTTTTTTAAATTTTAAAATTTTTTTAAATTTTTTTTTAAAATTTCTTTCAAGTTTCTTAAGTAAAATTAACCAATCCGGCTGTGTTCTCGGTAATGAGAGTATTAACTTCATTCCCCATATGCTCTTGTGACCACTACAGGTCTTTGGCTGGATCAGTGGGACAATCAGAAAGGGATTGAAGTGACTAGTAATTAGTTGAACACTTCAATTTAATCGTACAAGTGAAAATCCAACACTTCAATCGATTTTACCAGGTTGTGGGGAAATTATGCAAGTGAAGCGAGAACCACTAGAAAGTGACTGTGGGGCATTTGTTAGGCTACACCCTCCTTTGGTGTAGTGTTGAACACAACCCCACGACTCCATCTAGCCCACACGTCATTGTGAGAGCCACTCCTTGGTAAATACGGACGTATTCCTCGTACCCCTTAGGTATATCTGGAATGCCATTTTCCTTGTAATAATAAGAACATTACCACATTCTCAATAAAATTTACCAAGAATTTACCCACTCCCTAACTACTCATTTAATAATTCTAAAACGAACCAACTGAGACAACTGTAATACTTCTCGAGACTTCACTAGCAACCCCTTTACAAGCACTCCATTAGCACTGGTCTATTTGGCATTTCATTTATGTTTGATGCTTAAGTTAATCAATGTGTTATTTGGAATGGTATTTTAAATGCTAGTTTTTTAAATTATTTGCAGATCATCTCAGTTTTGGTATTTATTGTTATCATCTCCTAGACTAGTTGTTCTATTTTTATAGATTAAACACCTTAGCTTATTTTACTAGGGACCACCCCCCTTGGCTCCACTAGGAGAGATCCTAGATGGAGGACTCAAGATCAAGTGACAGCACTTGACTCTTGCTTGCCCCCAAGGTCGCACCCAGTGGCTTGAAGATTTCTACCACGTGACCCAAGATGCGAATTAGGCGGCAACACTATCGAAATGTTTGATGCCTTTTCAATTGAAGCAGTCCCTAGGGAGGAAAATGCCTTTTCAAAAGAGACCTCCTGAAAGCATCCTCTAGCAATCACTGTAATTCCAGGGTCCCAAATCAATCTGGGAATTGCAGAGGTCAAAATGCATCCACCGCTAATCTGTGTAGTATCGACACTAGGAGCATCCTGTAGACTCCCAAGTAACACCATCAGTAAACACTGTATCCACCCCTCATAAGGTTTCCCACCTGTATCCCAATGCAAACTTGTGCATATTTCATCCCAAATATCCGAAGGCTCTTGTGGGACTATACTCTTGGCTAGGAATGTCTTCTCAAGAATCGCCCACTCAATAGGACACCAACTCTTGATCTCTCTCCAATCCAACCCCCAAAAAGGACCTCGTCCATAAGCACCATCACAAGGAATAATATTACCAAGCTGACATTCTGCCCTTCTGATTTCAACTGGAATGCTCATATACTGCTGCCCAATTTCTCGATGCTGGCCAACCTGTAAAAACCATCCGCCATTATGCAAATGTGGACTCAAGCTACCGCAAGCCTTGTCTATGTACTCCTGAAGAAGACTGGTTTGAAATGCAATAGTATGTTTCTTCTACTGCCCCATCAAGTAATCCAACTGCTCTTCAATACTAGAAAGCCTGACCGCTGACTTGACACATACAACTCGAAGAGCTGTAAGCTCAACATCTCGCTATAATATGGTGTCCCGAAGTATCTTGGTCCTCTCTTTCATCGCTAGAATGCTTTCTTTAACACGTTCAATCTTCTTTCGGTAACTATCATCTGGAAGCTCTATCTCATGACTATATAAACTCTCCCTAACCTCCATGTGTGAGTGCTGATTGTCTCGACTATTGTGCTCATTGCCTTGTACCTCATGTATTTCGCTTGGCATAATTGTCTGGGTCCCTGCTGTAGGTGATGAAGAGTGTACCAACTCCAACTCATCACACAACTTGTCCACAATTCGACTAGCGAATGTGCTTGTGTCGCTAGACTCACAAGATGGCTCTAATGCTATCTCCTCATGCACATCCTCATCATGTATTGCTATCCTTTGAAACTCTGAAAGAAATGCATCTGCACTACCTGTTTGCTTGAGCTGTTCCAGCTCTCTAAAGTGTACCTCAGGGTCCTTTCGATCAAACCGCTCAATGAGCCTCTGTGTAAAATCTAGGTACGATGTGATGGTATTGTGACTTAGTGTTACTAACCCGTGGTACCACCACTCATGGGCTTCTCCATCCAAATGCAAAGTAACCAATTTAATAGCATCTGTCTCAATCATGGGGTTGAGCTGGAAGTATGTATCCAACTTCTGTACCCAATTCCGGGCTGGGCCACCCCGAGTGCCCTCAAAGGTAGGGATAGTCAGTTTCCCTACGATGCGCTGTAACTCATAGTTCTGGGTGAATGGCCTACTGTAAGCTTTGGGTTTATTCCTACTTTTAAAGTGGCAGAAGTAAGTGAAGGTCATGGTTGAATGGAAGTCCTCTCCTAAAGCTCTATATTTTCTTAGATAGGCACTCATGGATTCTTCTAGTTCTGCTTGTGCTAGAGGCACTGCTGCTCGACTATCTAAGAATTGAGGCATGGTGGGTCGGAAAGGCTTGTATATATGGGGATGGCTCTGCATGTTGGTATGTAAGTGCTCCCTACTACTGCTGGTGGATACCGTATGGCTGTTGGGAAATAAGGGACTTTGTGGGGTGCGCCCATTTTTCTTTGTCATTTGCCTGAAGGTACTCATCATTTCTTTATGCCTAGTAGTGAGTTCTTTTATGGCTGATATGAGACTATTGAAAGTTGTTTTATCATCATCGGCCATTGTTTCTTTTCCCTTTCCGAACTGATACTCTCTGTCCCCCAACTCTATGTCCTCTAACTCCTCTTCTCCTCTATCACTGTTTATAAACCTCTGTCTTCGGTAAGTAATGTTGTATGGGTCTTCTGAATTCATTTACACTTTTGCATGCCCATAGCTGGCCAGGAACTTGCTCTGATACCACTGTAATATCCCAAATACTGATATTCTCTAATGTTCTATGATAGTGCTGACTAGCACACTCAATCTCATACAAATTTGCAAAATAACTGTGCATGCAAACTCGCCATGCAAAAATGCCCTAAAATATAGCTGAGTTAGGGTTAGGGTTTTGCGGAGAGAAATTAACACTTACCACTGATATTCTGGCTGATAATGACTCCAGAGATGGTTACATGCATAAGAATTTAGATGGGTGGTCTAATAATGCTCTTTTCCTTCGGTGTTACCGCCCCGTAGTACCGTAAAAACCCTCCAGACTGAAGGTGACGTTTTTGTAGGAGGAGAGGTCCGTTCGGGCTGAAACTTTCTGAGCTTGTCTGTCTGCTGATGCCGAAGAGATGGCCTGGCACATGCAGAGGTTTGGCTGCATCTAAGTGCCCTAGCGAATTGATTAGCGATTCTGCTGCTGATGCCCCCAACTGATTTGTTTGGCTGATAGCTGCTCCAGGTGAGCAAACTGATGGCTGATAATCACTGCAGATCGTAGGATAGGCCTGCTGAGAAAGAAGAAGCCGACATGCGGAGGAAAGACTGGGTTTTGTGGTCCCAACGAATCTTCTGTGTTTTTCCTGCTACTTCCAACTGCAAAACGTGGATCTACTAATAACCCTTCGGAATGTGTGCTAATAACCGTTCGGAATGTGCTGGATCTTCGAATACTGTAGTATATGATGGATGCAATGGATAAACCTGGATGATTTATCCCAATAAGAGACTAGGGCAGATATCTCACTGCCGAACCCTCGCTAGCTGAAGACACCATCTCGAACCCCAACTGCGACGGCTGCACACTGTGCTGCTGCTCGAAACTCCAAAATCAATCAACAATTACCATAGATGATCTCTTTGGTCCAATAACCCTTCTTAAATAGAATAACATGTACTTTTAGGGTTTGCAGGTCACTTTTAGGGTTTTCACTTCACTTTTGCATGCATGCAATTCTAATTTCATGTTGACTTTAACACTGAAGAAATAAGGCTTACATGCTCCGCATGCTTTATGATATGAACTCTGATGGCCTTCTTACTACACTGATGACTTAATAATACTGAATTGATGTACCTTTTTGCTCCTAGTGCTATTAGTCCTCAGTAATTTCCTTTTTATAAAAACGGAACATTACAGTCCTCCCCCGCCAAAGATTGCTTGTCCTCAAGCACTGCCAACGCAAATCCAGAATCAATCAACTAAACCAACTGAATTCGGGGATGATCCCAAGGTCGCAAATTATCCTTGGAGATCTGTAGCACCCTCTGCTCAAAGCACTGCACTGCACGGTACCATCACAAAATGTCCCATGGAAGCCTCCTATAAGTAGAGTGACTAACCACGGTGTAAACAAGGAACCATCAAAAGAGACCTCCTGAAAGCATCCTCTAGCAATCACTGTAATTCCAGGGTCCCAAATCAATCTGGGAATTGCAGAGGTCAAAATGCATCCACCGCTAATCTGTGTAGTATCGACACTAGGAGCATCCTGTAGACTCCCAAGTAACACCATCAGTAAACACTGTATCCACCCCTCATAAGGTTTCCCACCTGTATCCCAATGCAAACTTGTGCATATTTCATCCCAAATATCCGAAGGCTCTTGTGGGACTATACCCTTGGCTAGGAATGTCTTCTCAAGAATCGCCCACTCAATAGGACACCAACTCTTAATCTCTCTCCAATCTAATCCCCGAAAAGGACCTCGTCCATAAGCGCCATCACAAGGAATAATATTACCAAGCTGACATTCTGCCCTTTTGATTTCAACTGGAATGCTCATAGACTGCTGCCCAATTTCTCGACCCTGGCCAACCTGTAAAAACCATTCGCCATTATGCAAATGTGGACTCAAGCTACCGCAAGCCTTGTCTATGTACTCCCGAAGAAGACTGTTTTGAAATGCAATAGTATGTTTCTTCTGATGCGCCATCAAGTAATCCAACTGCTCTTCAATACTAGAAAGCCTGACCGTTGACTCGACACATATAACTTGAAGAGCTGTAAGCTCAACATCTCGCTGTAATATGGTGTCCCGAAGTATCTTGGTCCTCTCTTTCATTGCTAGAATGCTTTCTTTAACACGTTCAATCTTCTTTCGGTAACTATCATCTGGAAGCTCTATCTGATGACTGTATAAACTCTCCCTAACCTCCATGTGTGACTGCTCACTGTCTCGACTGCTGTGCTCATTGCCTTGTACCTCATGTATTTCGCTTGGCATAACTGTCTGGGCCCCTGCTGTAGGTGATGAAGAGTGTACCAACTCCAACTCATCACACGGCTTGTCCACAATCCTACTAGCGAATGTGCTTGTGTCGCTAGACTCACAAGATGGCTCTAATGCTATCTCCTCATGCACATCTTCATCATGTATTGCTATCCTTTGAAACTCTGAAAGAAATGCATCTGCACTACCTGTCTGCTTGAGCTGTTCCAGCTCTTTAAAGTGTACCTCAGGGTCCTTCCAATCAAACCGCTCAATGAGCCTTTGTGTAAATTTTGGGTACGATGTGATGGTATTGTGACCCAGTGTCACTAACTTGTGGTACCACCACTCATGGGCTTCTCCATCCAAATGCAAAGTAACCAATTTAATGGCATTTGTCTCAATCATGGGGTTGAGCTGGAAGTATGTATCCAACTTCTGCACCCAATTCCGGGCTGGGCCACCCCAGGTGCCCTCAAAGGTAGGGATAGTTAGTTTCCCTACGATGCACTGTAACTCATAGTTCTGGGTGAATGGGCTACTGTAAGCTTTGGGTTTGTTCTTGCTTTTAAAGTGGCAGAAGTCAGTGAAGGTCATGGCTGAATGGAAGTCCTCTCCTAAAGCTCTATATTTTCTTAGATAGGCACTCATGGATTCTTCTGGTTCTGCTTGTGCTAGAAGCACTGCTGCTCGACTATCTAAGAATTGAGGCATGGTGGGTCGGAAAGGCTTGTATATATGGGGATGGCTTTGCGTGTTGGTATGTAAGTGCTCCCTACTACTGCTGGTGGATACCCTATCCCTGTTGGGAAATAAGGGACTTTGTGGGATGGGCCCATTTTTCTTTGTCATTTGCCTGAAGGTACTCATCATTTCTTTTTGCGTAGTAGTGAGTTCTTTTATGGCTGATATGAGACTATTGAAAGTTGTTTTATCATCATTGGCCATTGTTTCTTTGCCCTTTTCGAACTGATGCTCCCTGTCCCCCAACTCTATGTCCTCTAACTCCTCTTCTCCTCTATCACTGTTTCTAAACCTGTCTCCGGTAAGTAATGTTGTATGGGTCTTCTGAATTCATTTACACTTTTGCATGCCCATAGCTTGGCCAAGAACATGCTTTGATACCACTGTAATACCCCAAATACTGATATTCTCTAATGTTCTATGATAGTGCTGACTAGCACACTCAATCTCATACAAATTTGCAAAATAACTGTGCATGCAAACTCGCCATGCAAAAATGCCCTAAAATATAGCTAAATTAGGGTTAGGGTTTTGCAGAGAGAAATTAACACTTACCACTGATATTTTGGTTGATAATCACTCCAGAGATAGGTACATGCATAAGGATCTAGATGGGTGGTCTAATTATGCTCTTTTCCTCTGGTGTTATCGCCCCGTAGTACCGTAAAAACCCTCCAGAATGAAGGTGATGTTTTTGTAGGAGAGGTCCGTTCGGGCTGAAACTTTCTGAGCTTGTCCGTCTGCTAATGCCGGGGTGATGGCCCGACACATGCGGAGGTTTGGCTGCCTCTAAGTGCCCTAGCGAATTGATTAGCAGTTCTGTTGCTCATGCCCCCAACTGATCTATTTGGCTGATAGCTGCTCCAGGTGAGCAAACTGATGGTTGATAATCACTGCATACTGTAGGATAGGCCTGTTGAGAAAGAGAAAGCTGACATGCTGAGGAAAGACTGGGTTTTGTGGTCCCAGCGAATCCTTCTGTGTTTTCCCTGCTACTTCCGACTGCAAAACGTGGATCTGCTAATAACCCTTCAGAATGTGCTGGATCTCCGAATACTGTAGTATATGATGGATGCAATGGATAAACCTAGATGATCTATCCCAATAAGAGACTAGGGCAGATATCTTATTGCCGAACCCTTGCTAGCTTAAGACACTGTCTCCAACCCCAACTGCCGCGGTTGCACAATGTGCTTCTGCTCGAAAATCCAAAATCAATCAACTATTACCATAGATGATCTCTTTGGTCCAATAACCCTTCGTAAATAGAATAGCATGTACTTTTAGGGTTTGCATGTCACTTTTAGGGTTTACGCTTCACTTTTGCATGCATGCATTTCTAATTTCATGTTGACTTTAACACTGAAGAAATAAGGCTTACATGCTCCGCATGCTTTATGATATGAACTCTGATGGCCTTCTTACTACACTTATGACTTAATAATACTGAATTGATGTACCTTTGTGCTCCTAGTGCTATTAGTTCTCGGTTATACCCTTTTTATCAAAACGGAACATTACAGTTTTCGCTTGGACTTATGATGACTTGAAAACATACACTCCGTCCATTATATAACATATTATCCCTTTAAAGGGAGTATCTAAACCCTATAGAAAAAAGCTTCGTAACATAAATCCCAAGTTGGTTGCTCTGATTAAAAAGGAACTTGAAAAAATGCTAGTTGCTGGAATCATTCGTTCTGTAAGGCATACTACCTCCGTGTATAATCCTTTAATAGTAAGAAATAAAAGCGGTGAGATTAGAATCTGCATAGATTTCAGAAACTTGAACCAAGCTTCTCTTAAAGACAATTACCCTTTACCCAATATGGAAAATTTACTTCAAAGTGTCACCAGGGCTGGGATCATAGTTTTAAAAATCGGAATCGGACTCGGACTCGGAATCGGAATCAGTAATGAATCGGTCATAAATCCGGTCGATTTGAATTTAATGAATCGGTTTGCTAAAAAATACATCAAATATTTAAATTTTAAAGAAAAACAACATTTTCAAGATTATAATCCATGATTCCAAG
>LPNX010386598.1:392191-408534 GCA_001517045.1 Pseudotsuga menziesii
GAACATGATGATCTACATGGGATCTTCACTGCATATGAGATGAGAACAGAACAAGATGGATCATCAAAGAAAGAAGCAACATTTAAAGCTTCAAAAGAGCCACAGAAGTCTAAAGCCTTATCCAAGAACCAATCAGAGAGGCTAGATGATGAAGAAGCTCTTTTCATCAAGAAACTTGAGAGAGGTACTGACAGGTACAAAGGAAAGCTACCCTTGAAATGCTTTAATTGTGGAAGAATTGGACATTTTTCCAGTAAGTGTCCTTACCCAAAACAAGAGGATAGTGATGATGAAGAACCTTTCTGTCATAATAAAGATCAAAAGAGTAAGACCATGTACAAGAAGAAGTTTAAGAAAAAGAAGAAAAATTCTATTCCAAGGAAGACAGTGAAGATGAAGAAATCCTATTCATGGGGACAATAACTTTAGATGATGAATCAGATAAGGAAGGAGAAGTGGACCTAGATGCTAAACTCATAACTGCTCTTGAGGAACGTGAAAAAGGTAGAAGAAGGAACAAATCTTTGAAATAAAAATTGTCAAATTGCCAAGAAGAGCAGAAATCAAAAGGTAAAGGGTCAAGTCAAATTATTATTGATTTGAAGAACCAGCTTCAAGATGCCAAGAAGATTGAAGAGGACCTAGTAGTGCAGCTCAAGAAGAGAATACAAGATTCTGAAAAGCTTGAAAAAGAGATAATTCAACTTAGAAAAGGGGTTGATGAAGAATCTATCAAATCAAAGTTTGAGAACAGCTCAAGGACTTCAGATGAAATCGTAAGTGTCCAAAGACCATCAAGCGATAAATCTGGATTAGGATTTGACAAAGAAAAGAAGCCAGGATATTTCTCTTTCACAAACCAAGATGGAAATAAAAGAAGCTATGCTGCTGCACTCAAGAGCCCAATTAAAAGGGAAGAAAGTAAGAAATTTGTTTCTCCCTTACAAAGAACAAATATGATGCCTAGAAGAACAATGACAATCAGGTATCAGCAAAGCTTTTTGGGTCATTGTTACTCTTGTAATAATTTTGGACATGAAGCCCTGAATTGCGGAGCATATGAAAAGTTTCATATCTATAAGAAGAATACACCCAAGCCGTAGAAGAATTACAGGAAGACTAATTGCAATCATCAGAACTCTGCTCATCCTCCTCAGATGAAAAATTTGAGAAGATATGAAAATTAAAATAGCCATTACAAGCAGAAAGACCAAAGATTCGCTAAATATAAAAAGGCATTCTTTGGATATTGTCATTGCTTTCATAAGTTTGGACACAAGGCTGCTGATTGCAGAACCAATGGAAAAGATCAAAGTTTGAGAAGGAAACAAGAGACAAACACATCAAATGATAGAAGACTAGTAAGCAAGGTGCCTCATGGAAAGATGTGGAGAAGAAAGTCAGACTACAAAGACTCAGAAGAAACACAAATTTCAGACATCAGTGAAGTTTACAAAGATGATGATGAGCATAATAGTGCTATAGATAAAAATGACATCCATTTTGAGGGAAAGCAAGATGGAGATGTAAAAGAATACACCGATGAAGATGAAGATGATGAAGAAGAAAATAGTGATGATGGTGGAATTCTTTTGTAGGTCTCTCATGACCTAAAGAGAACCCCAAAATTAACATTAGAAGGAATCTTATACTCGGGGGGAGTTAATATCAGAAAAATGCAATTAGTAATTGAAAAATATCAGTTGGTAAGAAGAAAAGAATGTTTTGAGGTTGCTATCAAAACAAAAAAAAGAAGAGTCATAGGAAATACTTGAAGAGAAGTCAAGGTTGAGCTGAAAGATAATAATGCTGTTTATTGGAAAGTGCCAGGACAAGTAAAAGTAGCAGTAAGATTGTGTCCTAGGAATCAAGAGCAGAAGGCTGTAGATTCAAATTTTGCAGATTATGTGGAACTTCAGCCAGAACTTCAACAGTTGAAGATTGCGAAGGAACAAGGATATATGGATAATAAATTGTTTTCATGGAATTGAAGACTCTTTAAAGAAGAACAAGTTATATGATGCAGTTTGAAAGAGAAATCTATGGAAGAAAACTAAGGGTTGAATGAAAGAACTCAAAAACAAACCAATGAGTATAAACTCTGTCACAATTTGAGATTTTGAAGATGACCATCACATTGGCTTGAAGTAACTAAGAGAGACTCATTAATGGAGCAGAAGGAAGCATTGTGATAGGGGGAGTCTATGAATTTATCATGCAGGTTATCATTCAAAGAACTTGCTACAAGAAGGAAAATGTTAACCAGATCATAACACAGTGGTCAGTACCAAGTCAAGTTAAAAGAAGAAAGCTTGGAAAGGCATAACAGGTTATCCTTTGTCATTGTTGTCAAAGGGGGAGAATGATTAGATGTTGCCATCAATGCCAAAGGGGAATAATGTTGAATGGAGTTGTCATTGATGTCAAAGGAGTTCAGTAATGACAAAGGAATAACCAAGGACATGATGGCAGGGCAAACTCAGTGTAAGACAAAGGAATAACAAAGGAAGCGATGACATGGCATGCATAATGATGTGGCATGTGTGATGAGGCTGGAAAGACACATGAGGTGCTATCATGAAGTCAGTGTTGCAATTTGACATCATTATGTTTGAATTGAGAAGGACTGTTTATGCATATCTTTGTGTAAATAAATAATTGACTCCTTGTGTGTCTAAATCATGAATCGATTGATAGTTTGAATACTTGTACAAATGAAACCACAAAGATAATGTGTAGATCCAACAAGGGGATCAAGTCTGACGAAGTCCGATCGAGCTTGATTGATCGATCCTCTGATCAATCAACACAGAGTCGTGGAGTTGTAGTCAGCTTATTTAGCAGAGGTTGGATGACTAAGATCGTATCAAGAAAATAGATCGATGACAGGGAAAGGATCCGCAAAGTAAATATGCGTGGAAGATAACATTCTGGAGCGCCAAGGTGAAAGTTCCATGTTTGATAACTGATCAACGGACGAGGAGAACTCCACAAAGCAATCGACAGTTCACAGGACTTGTAGAAAGAGATTTGCCGAAGCCCATTTTGAAAAAGTTGGAAGGCACATCCACAATCCGCAATCTGCAATGCGAAAGGAAGCCGCAATCCGCAAATTGCGGAAGTAGTTTCGAGAAACATCGAAAAGCAGACCCGCAATTCGCAATTGCGGAAAGGCAATTGTAGAAGGATTTCTGTTCGAAATCACGCTGTTAATTTCACAAGTTAAACTAGAGAGGTAATTTCGAATTTGTCTTTGTTTGTGAAGGTTCACGACAAAGATACATGACTATTAAAAGACGAATATTAACTCTTAAACATAGTTATTAATAAGAAGCGACATGACTATTCTTTAAATTGGAAGAAGAAATAATAACACAGAGAAGTAAGAAAATGCGTTTGATGAAGAGGCATTAGTTATGAGGTGATGTGTTTGATGAACAAGCACGACTCCAGATTGAAAGGGCGCAATTGTGAAACTCTAGAATGAAGAGATACGTTTGTAAAGTCCCTCCTCATAGAATAGTGAAACTCCAGAATGAAGAATGGCTCAATGGTGGGCCCTCACATAGAGTCCCTCCTCACATGGATGGACATATTTCACAGTGGAGGAAGATAGCATTTAGGCGGCTATTTCAGGATAGAGACTTACTTGATGAGGTGGAGTAGGGCTTTGTAGATTTTTCCACTGCTACTGGGAGATTTGGAGGCTATGATGTGGTTGGAGACAGGGGTGTTAAGAAGCCCTATAATTGGTGGGTAACTCATGTGGCAATATGCCCTCTTCTACAAAAGCTAGCATTGAGGATCATCTCTCAAGTTACATCATCCTCTAGTTGTGAGAGGAATTGGAGCACATATGGCAACTTGTACAGTTTGAAGAAGAGCAAGCTTGAGCAGTCTAGAGCAGAGACGATGGTGTATGTGCACACCAACCTTTGTCTGATTTACAGGAAGAGGGAGGAGTGGGTGAAGGGAAAGACAAAGATGTGGGATTTCTTTGCTGATGATATGTGGGTTTGGACAACAGTACTGAGTTGGCATTAGTCAAGTTGTATCTTAATGATCCAGAGCTAGAGACCGTGACGTTTGATGATAGTGATCCTTTGGAGGGGTCATCCTCCACTCCAACAGATATTGATCCTCAGATGAGTGGAGAGCAGGAGGAGGAGGAGGAGGAGGAGTAGGAAGAGAGCAGTGATGAGTTTGTTGATTCAGGCATGGAGGAGGACTATTGAGATAAGGCTCTTCATTCTCCCATCTTGATCTACCCCTTTTTGTATTTACTATTACTATTGGTCTATTTGACATTTTCCAGTGGCATTCTGACATCTATGTAATACATTTTGATTTTGATGACTTAATGAGAATTATGTTTTTGACTCCTGAGTAATAACATCTTGATCTATGACCATCATGCGTATACTGTATCATGAATTATCTGTGTCTCATAATCTCATTGTGATTACCAATTTGATTTGTAAATGTGTAATACTAATTACTAATGTTAAATGTGCATTGATTCTGATTTCTATTGAATATTTGTAAAAATTTGAATCTATATGTCTATATTTTTAAAAGCCATATATATATATATAACGTGTCTTGATTCCGAGGGTCACCGTGTCCCTGTCGGACACTCAAATCCCCGTGTCCTGGTGCCAGGTGACTTAGGTTTCGTGCCATTTTCATAGTTTAATGCCCAACCTAAATTTGTGGATTTTCTCATAAACAAATTGACAGAAACACATGAATAATTTTACAACATGTATGGGCAGAAATTTATAACACAGTCACACAGAAATTTCAGACATAATATTTTTGGCAAATTGCCTAGGAAAACCCACAAGGGGAAAACCTGTTTGAGAGAGAGTTCTTTTTATTTCTTCAGCAAAATAAAGTGCAACAACCGAATTACAACTTATCTCATCCACAAAACCCAAAATTTTGTCTTGGAATTTGTGCCAAAACAGCAACGAACGGACTGTACATATTTGACTGTATGGACCTTGAAAATCGTGCCACAGTATAGACTGTATGGATTTCGAAAATCGTGCCACTGTATGGACTTTACAGACTTCAAATTTTTTGTCTTGAAAATCATGTTGCTGCCTGGAAACATGTGCCATTGCTTTTGTTCTCGAAAAACGTGCCCAGAACGGCTGTACGGATTCTTGGGATTTGTGCCTGTGCTCCTCCCTCCTGCGTTCTCCTTCTCCTTCTCAAGAAGTCGACTTTGCTCTCTGCTCTCTCAAATCTCATGGAAGGAACGAATGTGAAAAGCCTTTCCCTTGCCTTTTTGTTTGGATGCTGAGGTAAGTTGAAAATACATCTAATCCAAGGGCCCACATTGATTTAGATGAATGGATGAGAATAAAGGCTAATTTAATTCTTTCCAAAATTAATTTCACTCACCTCACTTAAATTTATCAAAAAGTCACTTTAATCTCTAAAGTGGAATTAAATGCTTATTTCAAGTAATTTAATCCAAGGGTCATGTTATTTTCCCCTTTTAGTGACTTAGGCTAAAATCATTAGGGGAACAACTTCCTAGGTACAAAATTCAACAGGTTCATGCCAACATCAAGGGGTATCCCTAACTGTACCGGCAACCTACTAGTATACTAAGCAATAGGATTGGATTACAAGTAAGTAAACGACTATGTCGAATCCTAGAGATTGGCCATTGTAATTCCAGATTGACAGTTGAATAAAGATAGTTCACTGATCCACATGTTGTGTTTAGTGTTTTCCGTGTGGTCAGTATTTGAATAGTGTATTCTTGACTCCTTTTCCGTTCAGGTAGTTAGGATTAGTTTGCATGTTTTGAAGGTCATTTTCCTCTGATCTGCCTAAACTATTGCAAGTTTCAGCAAGCCCTCCAAGCCCCTGATGACCTGTAGAGTGGGAAATCCACTTAGCTTCCTCACAGTGGCTAGGATTGTCCTAAATTGTCATCAGCACCAAACCCAAGTGCTTGAGTTATACTCTGTTTTGTGGCGAAATCCTTCCATTTCAGAAGCGTCGTCCCTATTCTCCATCTTCTTTTGGACACATGTCTGAGCTTGACTCCAATCCCATCATCCCTGGAAAGGCAGTGGTCTTCTCTGATTCCTCCCACCTAGTTCTAAGTTTGACATAGTAGCTTACTTACCTGTAACCCAATTCTATTGCTTAGTATACTAGTAGGTTGCAGGTACAGTTAGGGACACATCCTTGGTGTTTGCATGAACCAACCCTGAGCAAGAGACTTGCATGTTGAGGTGACAGTGGGTGTAGTGTCTATAGTTGCACCCAGTCTCCATTGAAGAAAGCAATGCAGGTTCGAGTGCAAATGACCCTCAATGAACCAATATGCATTAAACTATGCAGATGAAGGCTCGAAGGTGAATATCCAGCACATGTGCAAGACTGCCTCCAAATGTGTGACCTCAACACTCAAACATGCCTCAAAAGATGTGAGCATCTCCCAATCATGTGAAAGAAAAAACAAATCTAAGCTGCAACATACAACATATCCTGTGTAATGCTTGCTGAAAGAATGCCTATGGAAATGCAAATTGGGTTTTGCATTATCCAGCGGGAACACAACGGATGAAATTGTCCACACAATGTTTCAAAAATCTAAAATGCCACTGAAAATTTATTTGAATTTCAAAGGCATTCCATACAAGGAATCAATTTGAAAATGCTTTTCCATCACTTGGAGGTGGCTTTTCCGGTAATGTGGAAGCACTTGGCACCCTCTAAATGTCAGTCTATTTTATCAGCAATAAATAGGCTTTGGACATAAACCTTTAATACAGCTTACACCCCTCCTCAAAGGATGCTGGTTTTAGTAGGTGACTTTCATACTGTTATTATTTTGAGTTTGAAACTATATTGATCATTGCATTTTTAACTATTAACAGATACTTCTTGGAAGTTGTAGTTTTAACTTTTATTTGCTATTTTACTGTTTTATTGGTTTGTTAAAAGTCTTCTTCTGTTTGGATGTAATTTTAGTAACTATTCCTATGAAATATTTTTGTAGGTTGAGAAGATACGGAGGGTTGGTAACAAACCACTATATGTAACATACACTGGCCTAATTCAGGCTTGTATGGAGTCTGGGAATTTACAAGAATGCACATTTGTTTTTCATGAAATGCAGAAAGTCTGTGCCCCAAACATAATCACTTGCAATATGATGATGAAATTATATGCCCAAAATCATATGTTAAAAGAAGCAAAATCCCTATTTCAACAGATTAATAAGGGAAGAATTGGCCCTCAAAATAGTGGTGTGATGCTTAAACCAGATATTATCACATACACTGCAATGTTGGAGGCATGTGCCAGGGTACAGGAATGGGATTACTTTGAGACTGTCTACCAGAATATGTTACTAGAAGGCTATCGATTTGATAATAAGCAACACTCATCATTGATTCTGGCTGCATCCAAAGCGGGAAAGGTATCCTCTTTATCCTGTTATACAACCTACAAATAGAAGATAAAACTAAATAGAATAAAAGAGAGGAACTGAAAATGAAACAGGAGATTAACAAAGGAAACTAGTAAAGTGGAAGTCAATGTTCATGTTATGTTAGATGTGGTGGGTTCCAAAGTTTTCATAGAAGGTTCAGTAGAAAATTTGTCACTGTTCTAATTCTATTTTAATATTATGACTTTTGTTATGTAGCTTTTGTAACCCCTGATGCACCTAAAAAATTAATAAACATATATACCATATTTTTCTTAACCTAAGCAATAATGTAGGAGGCCTAATTTTGTAATGTCAAATGGTAAACATAACTCAGATTTTGTCTTTGCAATTGCTCTTACCTCATTAGCTGTGAAAGTGATGTCATCAACATACGACTGGAATCACCACATCATTCTTTCTCTTGACGTAGAGATTGGAGTCAAAAGTACATCTTTTGAATTCCTTTCTCTCCCAAATATTTGTCAATTTTGATGTACCATGCACGAGGAGCTTTAAAGAGCCTTATTCATTCAACATACCAAATATTCTTTCTTTGGAAACTGAAATCCCCATGGTTGGTACATGTATACTTCTTTCTCTGGATCACCCTTGAAGAAGGTACTTTTATATCCATCTTATATTTTTGTGCTGGCCAAACTGTGATGCCATGGTCATAACCAATTGGATTATACCTATTTTTGTAGGAGTAAAGGTCTCCTCATAGTCAAGCCATTCCTTATGAGCAAAGCTCTTTGCCACTAGCCTTTCCTTATGGTTGTCAAGTATTCCATTTGCATTATACCTGACTCGATAGACTCATTTGCAACCATCGGGTTATTCTCCTAGACGTAACTCTGTTAGAGCCCATGTTTGGTTCTTCGTCAAAGTCTCATGTTCAACGTGCGTAGCCTTTTGCCATTGTAGGTTGCCTTTAGGTTATTCATTATCATGAGGCTCAAAAGGATTTGAAGGTTATCCATCAAAGCATACTGAATGTCTTTTCCCTTTTTGGTTTACTTTCCTTAGTCCTAACCATAGTTTGAAAAATCGGAATCGGACTTGGAATAGGTCGAGGGTCAACTCCGAATCAGAATCAGACTCGGAAGCAGTCGAGGGTCAACTCCGAATCTGAATCGGAATTGGAATTGGTAATGAATCGGTCATCAAAACGGTCGATTTGAATTTAATGAATCAATTTACTAAAAAATACATAAAATATTTAAATTTGAAAGAAAAACAAGATTTTCAAGATTTTAATCCATGATTCCAAAGCATTAGAGACAAAATATCCAAAGTCTTTTCATGTATATACCATATAAAAGTCGATATATCAAAATGGCACAAAATGTACAGTGCAGTACGTACCTAGGAGATTGGAACTGGAACAAAATACATACTATGTGAGGCCTCTAGGCCCTAGCGTATATGGCCTGCAGAGTCCAAAAAACAACATGCTACATAGTCAACTACATAATAGTGACTATTGCATAGTCCACTGTTCGGGTTCCACAATTCGTTGAAAATTTGAACTTCACGGTTCAATGTACCGAGTTCACACGGTCGCCGACTCTCCAAGGTTCCAGACTTCCACGATGCCAACAAGATAACAACACATGGAAATGAAGGTTGGGGGGGCGAGGGTAGTCACTAATGAGGTCACGGGTTGGGTTAGGTAACTTAGGTTAGGAATTTTTTTTAAAAAAGAATTAAAACATTAAAAAAATCCATATTTTATGAGAGCGCAGGTATGAACAAAAGCCGACTGATTTTTGTCATGACTCGACTAAGCAGACTTGTTTGATACTTGTTAGAAAGTGACAACAAATAAGGTCTTCCTGCATGCACGTGTCCTTGCATGCAGAAGACTCAAAACAGGAAGCCAATTGTATTTAATTTACTTTTCCTGAGTTTACTTTGGAAAATAAATTAAAGTGACCTAATTATTAATCGACTTTATGAAACACTTTTTGGAAAGTGAAAGTGACATTAGGGTTTTTGCTTAGCATAAAGTTATAAAAGAAAGGTCAATTGGTGGAGAGGACACAATTGTTGTATTCTGACTCAGACAGGATACAGACAAAGAGAGAAAGTCAGACAGAGGGTTTTGCAAAGAAGATGAAGGAGCTAACCGAAAGGGTCATCGAGCTTCCAGGCAGGATGAGGGCCATACAGATCGCATAGGGAGCAGCTGCAGAGGAGTCTGTATGTACCGTACAAAATTCCGTACGGTTGTCGTACAGATTGTATGAATTTCGTACAGTAGCTGTACAACTGTAAGGATCCATACAACTGCTTGTGGAGGTCGTACTGCTGGCCGTATAGTCATGCAGAGGGTGTACTGGTTTTGCTGGGGTTGTCCAGTGATTCAACTCAGTTTTATTTCGCCAGGTTTGGCTGATGAGCAGTTGATTGTAAAGGTTCCATATTTTATCAATAATAAAATTCATATCTGACTGTTGCACCGGTTTTCCCATTTTGGGTTTTTTCTGGGGGTTTCTATACCCAAAATAATAGTGTCTATATTGTGATGTGATGTGAAATATTTCTCAGTACTTTATATTCCACTGTATACTTGTAAAAGATATTCATGTATGGTTATCAGTAGAAATTTTGAATCTACTGTTTAGCCCTAGTTTTAATGTTCAAGGAAAATTTACATGGTATTAGAGCTTTGGTGAGCTAAAGCTGAGAGATTTGCAGCAGCAGTGATAGATCAGGGGCAAATCTATTGGAATACACAAACATAAACTTCCAGATCTAGGGTTTGACAGGTAACACTTCACTATGGCCGTTTAGTTGAGAGTTGAGGATAGAATCCAAGGGGCACAGAACTTTCCTACATGGAAAAAAAGGATCACAAGGATCCTGGATGTTAGTGATGCTGTAAAGCACATTGACTCCACAAAAGTTGTACCCATATATCCGACAGATTTGATAGCTTGGAAGAAGATTGATTCCAGAACCATGTTGATCATCTTGAATGGGGTGATGGACCACATAGTCCCTCACCTTTCCGGGAAGAAGACCGCATCGTAGATGTGGAAGGATTTGGAAAGTCTGTACCAGAGGAAGAATGAATATTGGAAGATGGCGCTGCAAGAGAGGATGCACAACACTAAGATGGCCAAGTGAGAAGGAGTGGTGCCTTATCTCACAAGGCTCACACAGAGCGGGGATGAGCTTGGAGCTGTTGGCTCTAAGACTGAGGATGAGGAGCTAGTTCAGATAGCCCTCAATGGCTTCTCTAAGCCATGGGACACCTTTGTCAAAGGTGTTGTGGCTAGGGAGAAGCTCCCTGATTGGCAGAGACTATGGGATGACTTTGTGCAGGAGGAGACCCACATGGGTCAAGGATCAGGCTCATCCAGCAGTGCCCCATAGATTGTGGATGAGGAGGCTCTAGCCCTGACAAGGAAGAGAAAGGGTAAGGCAAAGAGGAAGAAGGTTGGTAAGAAGAACCTTGACGTGTCAAAGGTCAAGTATTTTATCTGCCATAAGCAACAACACTTTGCCTCCCAGTTCCCAGATAGGAAGAAGAAGAGTAACACTCAGATGGCTGGATTTGCAGAGGTGGAGGAGTTCAGCAGGAACTTCGATGAGGAATTTGGCTTGATAGCTTGCATCGAAAGCACCACAGGGAGCAGCATATGGTACATTGACAATGGAGCATCTAGTCACATGACTTGACAGAAGAGATTCTTCAGAGACTTGCAGGAGGGTGTAACAGGGTTCCACGTTGAGCTGGGTGATGATGTGCGGTATCAGGCGCAGGGAGTTGGCATTGTTTCATTTCAGAGGGAGTCTTGCAAACCCCTTAGTTTTGTTGATGTGTTATATGTTCCAGGATTGATGAAGAACTTTATATCAGTCTCCACTTTGGACGACAAGAGATATTAGGTGAAGTTCTGAGACCATAGAGTGTATATCAGGCCCAAGGGGTCAGATAGGAGCTTGGATTGAGTGATTGGCATCATGAGTGGAAAGTGTATAAACTACACTTTGAGCCTGGAAAGGCTCTAGTCAGCAGCAACAACGGTCAAGGTGAGTTGTGACATAGGAGGATGGCACACTTACACCATGGAGCATTGAGACACTTGAGACAGGCCGTCATTGGAGTGCCTCAGTTACAGGAGAAGCATAACCACTGCAAGGGTTGTGCTTTGGGGAAGAACATCAGGAAGCCTTTCCCACAGAGTGAGCACAAGTCTAAGGATCCCTTGGACCTGTTGCAATCAGATGTATGCGGACCTATGAGTGTCCATTCTTTCAATGGTTACAGTTACTGCGTAATCTTATTTGATGACTATTCCAGGAAGACCTAGATCTATTTCCTGCAGGCCAAGTCAGAGGTCTTTGAGAGGTTCTGAGAGTTCAAGACTCTTGTGGAGAACCAAACAAGAAAGAAGATTCGGGTGTTAAGGACAGACAATGGGGGTGAGTACACCTCCAATGAGTTCTTGGAGTATTGTTCGGCAGAGGGGATCAAGAAGGAGCACACTGTGCCCCATACCCCACAGCAAAATGGGGTGGCAGAGTGAAAGAATAGGACTATAGTAGGAGCAGCCAAGGCCATGCTATTTGATCAGGGATTACCACTATTCCTTTGGGTCGAGGCATACCGGACTACAGTGTACATTCAGAACAGGTGTCCCCAGAAAACCTTGGGGAGGAAAACACCCAAGGAGGTCTTCACAGGCACTAAGCCAGATGTGAGTGACATTCGCATATTTGGGAGTGTCTGCTATTGTCATGTTCATGTTGACACTAGGAAGAAGCTGGACCCTTCTGGAGAGAAGGGATTACCTGTTGGATACATTGAGACTTCGAAGGCATACATAGTTTACATTCCCGCTCGCAAGAGGATCATTGTGAGCATGGATGTCTAGTTCGATGAAAATATGGCCTTGCGGAGATGTATGGCCTTACCAACAGAGCAACAACCAACACAGGACATGTGGATCAAGTTGGAGGATCCAGAGGTACAACCATAGGTATAGACATAGGGCATAGGTTCTGGTAGTCAGAGGTAGTCAGGTGGACAGGATCCTCCTATCTTTGATGGGGAGGGTGAGCAGCAGCAGGCAGACAGTAGGCCATGACCTAAGTGGGTATAGTACCACTGTTTAGGATTCCAGACAGGTGATTCTTCCATAGAGATCTTTTAGACGGAGCATACCACCAGAGAAACTCACTTATATGGCACTGATGACAGAGTTGATTAACTCTGAACATTCCAGTTTTGGAGAGGCTACACAACATGACGTGTGGCAGGAGGCCATGGTTGAGGAGTATGACTCTATCATGAAGAACCAGTAATGGGAGGCTGTGTCGAGACCTGAAGGAAAGAAAGTGGCGGGATCCAGGTGGATACAAGGTAAATCATGTAGCAGATGGAAGCGTGGAGAAGTACTGGGCACGCTTCGTGGATAAGGGGTTTTCACAGAAGGAAAGTGTTGCAGCCTTTCACACACCTGGGGGGGACGTGGCAGAAATCCTCAAGCCACTCGGTGTGTCCTTGGGGGCAAGTCTCGAGTCAAGGCTGTCACCTTGTTCTTGACTCCTCCATTTATGCCAACTCCTAATCAAAGCCAAGGGGGGTAGACCCTATTAGTTGCTAAGGCTATTAAGGCTTAGTGTAATGGCGATGATTGAATTTTTAGGAGTTTGATGAAAGTAAATACTAACACAAGATATTGCAACAATATTTAAATAGAACAATATAAAGATCAATGTATGATATGTAAAGCATATAGAAACAGATGATTATATCAAGCAAAGAACCAGTACCAAAATGGAGTCCGTAGATAACAAATGCTGTTGTATTGCTAAAGAAGAGAAGGTTTTGCGAGTGCTCTTGGTCAGTTTTAAATTAATGTGGAGATGAGTTGATTAACTTATGGGGAGAAGGGAACTCCAAATATACTCTAAGGTAGGAGGAGTATGTCCAAAAACATTATCCGATGCGGCTCCCTGCAAGGAATATGTGGGCTGGTTGGAGTCTCGGAGACGTGTTCAACACTACACCAACAAGGGTGTAGCCTAACGGTGTCCCGAGGTTGCTACCAGTTGTTCTTGCTTTCTTTGTGGATTTTGCCACCGCGATAGATTAACTCGAGGCGTTGGATTTTCGCCTGGGAGGTTAATTGAAAAATGAGAACTAATTTAAGCTAGTCACCCACGTTGTCTTTGATGCAGGCAACTGTTCGGTCGAACCGCAACGGTGCAGAGCATACACAATGAAGTTTAAAGGATTTTATGAAAATTTTTTGTTTGTTAAAAGAAGAAAAAGTAACCTTCAAGAATCTCTTTCGATTCAAGTGAACCGCAATTGGGAAAGCAAGGAGGGGTAGATTTTATTAATGTTTTTTATACTAAATTTAGAAATAAAGTGCAAGAAAGAACAAAAAAGGGTTATCTAATTAATCTACCACGAATCTCTTTCCCCTTTCGGGTCACTCAGGAAATTGTGGGGTAAGTAATAGTATTACTTTGAAATATGGAATGATACGATAAGATTTGTAGTGTTAAACAAAGTATACTATCTTGTAGATGAATTAAACAAACTAGACTAAACCAAAAATAAAAGAAAAAGAAAAAGTGCAAAAAGGGACATCGACGCGGATCCCCCCAGGGGGGATGGGGAGTGGGATCGAAAGAGCCTACTCGATATCTTTTTTATTATACTCGGTTAAAATGCTTAGAAGAAAATACTAATAGGTTCTTATACAAGACGAACCCAAGGGTTCACAAAACTGTGCAAAAGTGAACACAGATTGTGGGGACACTTCTAGGGAGCTCTGGATGGCCCAAAAGTCGGTTTTTGGGCAACACCTCCTCCTCTTTTTGGATGGACCGGCTAAAAACCAACAAGCTATTAAACCCAAAAGATGCTCAAAAACACTTTAAGAGTGTCTTTGAATATCTAAAAAAAAATCTAAAAGATTCTAAGTTAAAAAGAAATGAAAAAATGCAAAGAAATGACCAAGGAAAGCAAGCTTTCCTTGGGATCTTGGCTTGCCTTTTGGGCAGCCAATATGATGTGCACTTTATGCTAGATTTATCTTTAGATTTCAAAGGAAAGACTACTTTATGCAAGCTATAAATTTCACTTAAAATGCTTTGCAAAAAATTAAACTTTCCTATGCCAGATCTACTCTTGAAAAGATAAAACTTTAAAGCACTTGAAATATCCCAAATACTGATATTCTCTAATGTTCTATGATAGTGCTGACTCGCATACTCAATCTCATACAATTTTGCAAAATAACTGTGCATGCAAACTCGCCATGCAAAAATGCCCTAAAATATAGCTTAATTAGGGTTAGGGTTTTGCAGAGAGAAATTAACACTTACCACTAATATTCTGGCTGATAATGACTCCAGAGATAGTTGCATGCATAAGGATCCGGATGGGTGGTCTAATAATGCTCTTTTCCTCTCGTGTCACCGTCCCACAGCACCGTAAAAACCCTCCAGACTGAAGGTGACGTTTTTGTAAGAGGAGAGGTTCGTTTGGGTTGAAACTTTCTAAGCTTGTCCGTCTGCTGATGCTGGAGAGAATGCCTGATGCATGCGGAGGTTCTGCTGAGATCTGAAGGCCCAACAGCTAATTAGGGCTTTCTGGCTGAAAACCCCCTCTTACGGCTGCACACGTGTCCCTGCAACGATCTATACCATGTACTAGATAACTGATGAATGAATGAAGAACAAGTGGTGAACCTGTATGGCTTACCCGGAATAAGACTAGGACAGATGTTTCACTGCCGAAATCCTGTTAGCTGAAGACTCCGTCTCCAACCCCAACTGCTGTGCTGCACGCTGTGCTGCTATCCAAGAGCTCCCAAAATAATAATAATCCAAAGTGAAGTCTCCTCTTGCTTTCTCCTCTATTTATAAAGTTCAACTGCGCAAAACCCTAATCTTTTGACCTAATTAGGTCACTTTATCTTCTAATTTGCCGTTGACTTGCATGCATGTCACTTTATCTTCTAATTTGCTGTTGACTTGTATGCATGCAGAGGGAGACTTTAAATAGTGCATGTATCATTATAATAATGCTGGGATGGCATGCATGTCATTTTTAGGGTTTGCATGCATGTCACTTTTAGGGTTTGCGTGCATGTCACTTTTGGGAATATTACAGTCCTCCCTTGCCAAAGATTGCTTGTCCTCAAGCAATGCCAACGCAAACCCACAATCAATCAACTGATCCAATTGAATCCGAGGATGATCCCAGGGTCCCAAATTATCCTAGGAGATCTGCAGCACCCTCTACTCAAAACACTGCACTGTACGGTATTATCACCAGAGAGATCTCCTGAGAAAGAACAATTTCTGGAACCCCCATCTTCAATGGATTTCTCACAAATTTCTCCTCAAGAACAATACTACCTTGTCCTGAATCTGTAATCTGGTCTGTATGTCTCTTGTTGTGTAAAACTTTTCCAAGAGCATGAAATAAAGAGAGAATTCCATCACGTCCCATGCTGGACTTTACATTGTCTGTCAATTCTGGGAAGCTAGAAGATAAAATAGACGATTGAGCAACTTTCTTCTGCTTATGTTTCTTAGATTTTGCTCTAGGAAGTCCAGGATATTCAAAGCTACCGTGGTCCCAAAACAATGGTGCCACAGCTGCGGTTTGCCAATTGTGTAGATGTAGGATATCAGGCTACTTTCCAGACTTCAAAAGATAATCTAATGACGCACGGCAAAAATATGTAAACCTTTCAAAGTCATCCTCATACCCATAAAGAAGGTCCCAGTCAAAAAAATTACTGAGATGAAAAGGTTCAATGAATGTCACTGCAATGCCATAAAGAATTCCTGTCCAGATTCTATTTCTGTGCCACTCGCCTCCAAGGTAAGAAGAAAAATC
>LPNX010386598.1:423180-434478 GCA_001517045.1 Pseudotsuga menziesii
AAGCATATAGACAGGATCACTGAAAGAAACTGTATCACAAGATCAACACAATTTACCCTGGGAAAACCCTAATGGGAAAAACCCAGCAAAAGCTTCCTCAATATAGATGATCAAAAGATAAAAGATAAAACTCCAAACTGATCCTTCTCCTCCTTGTAGCTACAACTCTCTCTCTCTCTCTCTTATGCGCTACACAAGTGAGTGTGAGTGTGTTCAAATGAGGAGCACCTCACCTTTATTTATATTCTTCAGTTCACTTCACATTTCACTCAACCAAGTCGGCCCCACTAAAAACTGACTGGGCCGACTTCTCTAGGAGGACTCAAACAACTTAATACTATATTAATTAGGGTGCTAATGACCCAACTTACAATGCAGGGGATTTCCTCATGACTCTTAGTAATTTTCCCGGTAGGAACATCGGGGTACAATACACTTCGAAGTTATAATAATTCAACAGGGACCCCTTTGGCATGTCATCCCACCTTTTAAACAAGTCATTTCTGACTTTTCAAACTTGTCCTTTTGTGCCAAAATGTCGTAATTTAGCATTAAAATGCCAAAATGATGCTCCGTTAGCTGAATAATGCTCCATGGGGTGTTCCAACCGCCTGAAATATATGAAGAGTGGCCTCTGGGGTAAAGATGATGCTCTGAATGTGAAATCGAGCATCCCCACGCCAAAAACAGACTTCGAACCCAACTTTTATTACACTTTGATTTTTTTAATTAAACCATTAAAAATGGCCTAATTTTGCGGGAAAAATTTATTTTATCGGAAAAATGACGAAACTCTAGGAAGACCTAGCACATGTCCATACGACTCAATTTGAATGCCTAGCATGTTGAAAAACACTGACACAAAGCCTCTAATAACCTCCTAAGGCTGAAACACCAAGACGACTACCCCAACTTTGGAGGTTTGAGTGAAAAACTCAGAAATTATTAGTCATTTGTTCATCAACCAATAATAACCGAGGGAAAAAACACTCTGGGGTAGTCGACTTGATGCTTAAGTCTGGGAAGCCGAGCCTTTTATAAAAATTTATCATGCTAGAACATTTTTACAATCTCCCCAAGGGGGTATGAGCATGTGGTACCAAAAAAAATTGAAAAAAGTTCCCCAAAGAAGCCTGAATGACTTCTGAACTTTGAAGAATGAACAATGATGTTTGTTCGTCTCATCCGGCTCACTTGATACCACCAACTAAGTATGACTTAGTAGGTAACATAAGGTATTGACTATGAGGAGACCTTCATCCCTGTTGCCATGTATTCTTACATTCGGACTATTATCTCTTTAGCAACAGAGATGGGTTGGCGAGTCCTTCAGATGGATGTCAAGACTGCCTTCCTCAACGAAGTGATAGAGGAGGAAGTATATATTGAGCAGCTAGAGGGGTTTAAAGTGGAGAACAATGAGACACATGTATGCAGGCACCTCGAGCATGGTACTCAAGGATAGACAACTATCTATGGGAGATGGGATTTCAGCAGAGTGAGGTTGACCACAATCTATATTTATTCACAGGTGAGGTGCCTCTCATACTGGTCTTATATGTAGATGATCTCTTTCTTACAGGAGATGAGAGGATGATTGGCGACTGTAAGTCCAACCTTGCAATTGAGTTTGAGATGAAAGACCTTGGAGGTATGCATTACTTTTTGGGCTTGGAGGTCTGACAGAGAGATGGATGCTTCTTCATTGGACAAGGGAAGTATGGAGTAGAGATCTTAAAGAGACTTGGGATGGAGGACTACAAGTCTATGGTCATACCTTTAGTTTCCAACTGGAGGAAGATTGATGCATCAGGGTCAGACAGATTTGATCCTACCTTGTATTGTTTGCTTATTGGATTGCTTATGTATCTGGTCAACACACGACTAGACATCAGCTTTGCAGTCAACTCTTTGAGCTAGTTCATGGTGGACCCTCAAAAAGTGAATTGGAGGGCTGCGAAGCACATACTTCACTACATCAGAGGTACTGTGGAGTATGGTTTGGTTTATGAGCGCAGCGGGAGTGTACAGTTAGCAGGCTTCACAAACGTCATCTGGGCAGGATGTGTAGAGGACCGGAAGAATACTTCAGGTTATTGCTTCAACATTGGATTAGGGGGTGTTTCTTGGTTCAGCAGGAAGCAAAAGTTAGTTGCAATGAGCTTGGCAGAGGCTAAGTACATGGCAGCCAACATGGCTGTTTGTGTGGGTATGTGGTTGAAAAAGTTACTTTCAGGGTTGTTCGAGTGTGAGCTAGAGGCTACAGTAGTTCACTGTGACAATCAGAGTGACACCAGGCTATCTGAAAATCCAGTGTTCCATGACCGGAGCAAACACATAGACATCAAGTACCACTTCCTGAGAGTTTGTGTTAAGAGAGGAACCATTCAGTTGGAGTACCTACAGACATGAGAAGGTGACAAACATGCTCACCAAGGCACGTTGGAGCTAGAGGCTACAGTAGTTCACTGTGACAATCAGAGTGAAACCAGGCTATCTGAAAATCCAGTGTTCCATGACCGGAGCAAACACATAGACATCAGGTACCACTTCCTGAGAGTTTGTGTTAAGAGAGGAACCATTCGGTTGGAGTACCTACAGACATATGAGAAGGTGACAAACATTTTCACCAAGGCATGTTGGAGACATATTTATGTGAAGTTCAGGGATAAGTTGGGGTTGCTACGGAATCCCTTCCTTGTTGAGAGGGAGTGTAGAAATTGACAACAAGGAAGGTCTTCCTACATGCATGTGTACTTGCATGCAGAAGACTCAAAACATGAAGCCAATTGTATTTAATTTACTTTTCCTAAGTCTACTTTGGAAAATAAATTAAAGTGACCTAATTATTAATTGACTTTATGAAACACTTTTTATAAAGTGAAAGGGATATTAGAGTTTTTGCTTAGCATAAAGTTATAAAAGAAAGGTCAATTGGTGGAGAGGACACAATTGTTGTATTCCGACACAAATAGGATATAGATAGAGAAAGTGTAATATCCCAAATCCTGATATTTTCTATTTCTATCCAAATTTACTGAAACAGCTGGGCATGCAAACTGCCATGCAAAATTTCCCTATTTTATAGCTGAAATTAGGGTTAGGGTTTGCAGGATAAAATGAACACTTACCACTGATAAGCCGGCTGAATGTGCTCCAGAGAGAATATGCATGCAAGATGAGCTGAGCTGGTGAAGAAATAACCTTGTTTCTGCTGCAATACCCCAAGATGGATGAATCAAACAAGTGTAACGTTTTTGCTGAAGGGATGGTCAGTTTCAACTGGAAATAAGTCGGAAGGAAGGTATGCCAGTGCCGGAGAGGATGGTCGGAGCATGCAAGGGTTTTGACCTCCCAGATGCACTAGCGAATTGATCTCCCAGTCTGCTGCTCACGCCCCCACAACCCTGTAAACTGCTGCTAGTTTACCTGGATGGACAATCTGATAGCTGATAATCACCCAATGCAGTAGAGTGATCCTATCAGTGAGGATGCAAGCTGCATGCAGAAGAAATATAGTGATTCAGAGTTTTGGTGAATGACTAGGGTTTTCCTAGCTAAATGCCCCCCTACTGTACGGATGAATCTGCAATAACCTTTGGACATATACTGGAATACTGAATAATGATGAATGCAATAGATACGGTGACAAACCTGGATGGTTTATCCTGAAGGAGACTAGGGCAGATGTCTCATTGCCGAAATCCCGTTAGCTGAAGACGCCGTCTCCAACCCCAACTGTTGTGGCCGCACACCTGCTTCTCAAGAGTTCCAAAATAATAATAATCCAAAAGTAAAGTCTCCATTCACTTTATCTTTCTTTTATAACTTTCAATTGCGAAAACCCTAACTTTTGACCTAATTAGGTCACTTTAACTTCTAATTTGCAGTTGACTTGCATGCATGCGCATGGAGACTTAATTGAGTGCATTCATCATTAAATAATGCTTAGATGTCATGCATGTCGCTTTTAGGGTTTGCATGCATATCACTTTTAGGGTTTGCATGCATCTCACTTTTAGAGTTTGCATGTATATCACTTTTAGGGTTTGCATGCATGTCATTTTTAGGGTTTGCATGCATCCCACTTTGAGGGTTTGCATGCATGCCACTTTTAGGGTTTGCATGCATGTCACTTTTGGGAACATTGCAGTCCTCCCTCGCCAAAGATTGCTTGTCCTCGAGCAATGCCAACGCAAATCCACAATCAATCAACTAAACCAACTGAATCCGGGGATGATCCCGGGGTCCCAAATTATCCTAGGAGATCTATAGCACCCTCTGCTCAAAACACTGCACTCTACGGTACCATCACTAGAGACCTCCTGAAAGCACCCTCTAGCAATCACTAAACTGTCAGTCACTGTAATCCTAGGGTCCCAAATCAATCTCAGAATTGCAGAGGTCAAAATGCATCCACCGCTACCCTGCGTAGTATCGACACAAGGAGCATCATGTAGACTCCCAAGTAACGCCATCAGTAAACACTGTATCCATCCCTCATAAGGTCTTCCGCCTGGATCCCAATGCAAACTTGTGCATATTTCATCCCAAATATCTGAAGGCTCTTGTGGGACTATACCCTTGGCTAGGAATGTCTTCCCAAGAATCGCCCACTCAATAGGACACCAACTCTTAATCTCTCTCCAATCCAACCCTCGAAAAGTACCTTGTCCATAAGCACCATCACAATGATTAATCCTATCAAGCTGACATTCTACCCTTCTGATTTCAACTGGAATGCTCATATACTGTTGGTCAATTTCTCGATCCTGGCCAACCTGTAAAAACCATCCACCATTATGCAAATGTGGACTCAAGCTACTGCAAGCCCTGTCTATGTACTCCTTAAGAGGACTGCTTTGAAATGCAATAGTATGTTTCTTCTGCTGCCCCATCAAGGAATCCAATTGCTCTTCAATACTAGACAGGCTGACCTCTGACTCGGATTCGGTATATACAACTCGAAGAACTGTAAGCTCAACATCTCGCTATACTATGGTGTCTCGGAGTATCTTGGTCCTCTCTTTCATCGCTAGAATGCTTTCTTTAACCCGTTCAATCTTCTTTCGGTGACTATCATCTGGAAGCTCTATCTCATGCATGTATAAACTCTCCCTAACCTCCATGTGTGACTGCTCACTGTCTCGACTGCTGTGCTCATTGCCTTGCACCTCATGTATTTCGCCTGTCATAACTGTCTGGATTCCTACTGTAGGTGATGAAGAGTGTACCAACTCCAACTCATCACATAGTTTGTCCACAATCTGACTAGCAAATGTGCTTGTGTCGCTAGACTCACAGGATGGCTCTAATGCTATCTCCTCATGCACATCCTCATCATGTACTGTTAACTCCAAATGAAGCTCACCAACAACCCGTACTTCATGCTCATCTTTCTTCTCTTCCCCAACTATGCCTTTAAGGAGATCCTCATCCAAATCCTTGGGCTGGCTCCCGAACTGGATGGTGTAATAATCTTGAAAGGACAATGCCGCACATACCTCATCACCCAAGGCTAGATACTTTTGATATCGAGGCAAGTATTGAGGTACTGCTAACCTCTGCCAATTTCCAGTCAAGATCCTTCTCATTGTCTTCATGTTCTCACAAGCTGACAGAGGAAAACCTTTGTTCTGACATGCACTTCACCAACATCACTGACATGCATTTGCATGTACACACATGTATCAACATGCACTTTTATTCAATTGGTATGTGCCCACAGCTGGCAAGGATCATGCTCTGATACCACTGTAATATCCCAAATCCTGATATTTTCTATTTCTATGCAAATTTACTAAAACAGCTGGGCATGCAAACTGCCATGCAAAATTTCCCTATTTTATAGCTGAAGATAGGGTTAGGGCTTGCAGGATAGAATGAACACTTACCAGTGATAAGTCGGCTAAATGTGCTCCAGAGAGAATACGCATGCAAGATGAGCTGAGCTGGTGAAGAAATAACCTTGTTTCTGCTGCAATACCCCTGAATGGCTGGAATAAAACAAGTGTAATGTTTTTGTTGAAGGGATGGTCAGTTTCAGCTGGAAATAAGTCGGAAGGAAGGTATGGCAGTGCCGAAGAGGATGGTCGGAGCATGCAAGGGTTTTGACCTCCCAGATGCCCTAGCAAATTGATCTCCCAGTCTGCTGCTCACGCCCCCACAACCCTGTAAACTGCTGCTAGTTGCCTCGGATGGACAATCTGATAGCTGATAATCACCCAATGCAGTAGAGTGATCCTATCAGTGAGGATGTAGGCTGCATGCGGAAGAAATATAGTGATCCAGAGTCCTGGTGAACGGCTAGGGTTTTCCCAGCTAAATGCCCCCCAACTGTACGGATGAATCTGCAATAGCCTTCGGACTTATACTGGAATACTGAATAATGATGAATGCAATAGATACGGTAACAAACCTGGACGGTTTATCCTGAAAGAAACTAGGGCAAATGTCTCACTGTCGAAATCTCGTTAGCTGAAGACGTCGTCTCCAACCCCAACTATTGTGGCCACACGCTGTGCTGCTTCTCAAGAGTTTTAAAATAATAATAATCCAAAAGTAAAGTCTCTATTCACTTTATCTTTCTTTTATAACTTTCAACTGCGAAAACCCTAACTTTTGACCTAATTAGGTCACTTTAACTTCTAATTTGCAGTTGACTTGCATGCATGTGCATGGAGACTTAATTGAGTGCATTCATCATTAAATAATGCTTAGATGTCATGCATATCACTTTTAGGGTTTGCATGTTACTTTTAGGGTTTGCATGCATATCACTTTTAGGGTTTGCATGCATCTCACTTTTAGGGTTTGCATGCATGTCATTTTTAGGGTTTGCATGCATCTCACTTTTAGGGTTTGCATGCATGCCACTTTTAGGGTTTGCATACATGTCACTTTTGGGAACATTACAGAAAGTCAGACGGAGAGTTTTGCAGAGAAGACAAAGGAGCTAACCGATAGTGTCACTGAGCTTCTAGACGTGACGAGGGCCGTATAGATCGCACAGGGAGCAGCTGCAGAGGAGGCCATAGATACCGTATGGAATTCCGTACAGTTGACGTACAAATCGTGGATTCC
The DNA here is from genome assembly GCA_001517045.1 of Pseudotsuga menziesii. Classification (NCBI taxonomy): domain Eukaryota; kingdom Viridiplantae; phylum Streptophyta; class Pinopsida; order Pinales; family Pinaceae; genus Pseudotsuga; species Pseudotsuga menziesii. Next base: position 430,264 of record LPNX010386598.1, read on the forward strand.
AGACAACAACCGTACGAATCCGTACGACCACGTGTGGAGGCCGTACTACTGGCTGTACAGTCACGCAGAGGGTGTGCTAGTTTTGCTGGGGTTGTCCAGTGATTTTGTTGGGTGCTATTTCGCCATGATTAGCAGTTGATTGTAAAAGTTCCATATTTTCTCAATAATAAACTTCTAATTTGGTTGTTGCACCGGTTTTCCCATCTTGGGTTTTTTCGGGGGTTTCCATACACAAAATAATAATGTCTATATTGTGATGTGATGTTGTGAAATATTTCTCAGTACTTTATATTCCGCTGCATACTTGTAAAAGATATTCATGTGTGGTTATCAGTAGAAATTTTGAATGTACTCTTTAGCCCTAGTTTGGATTATAAAGGAAAATTTACAATACCGAATTGGTCACCGATCCGATTTGCTCATCGGTTTGATTTAGTCAGCCCTTAATTCTGTGAAACTGTTGATTGCAAAACCGGTTCGACCGAGTTTTAAAACTATGCTCCTAACCCACACCAACTACTTCATCCCAATGAGAATCACTGTTATAATTCACTGAAGCATATGACCTTTTTGGTCTACCTTCTTGGCTCATATCAGGTAGTTCATCCAAGTGAGAATCCTTATAGGTGTTGTACCACAACTTTGGTTTTTTCTTTCCCTTCTCCATCTGCAAAACAATGTTGTTTTCTTGTTGACTTGAAATTTTGAACTATTTCTAGCATCCTTCTGGCTGAAAAATTTATGGGAATCATGCTAAGAGGTGATCCATGCCTCTTGTTGATTTGTGCCATCCGTTGAACTTGTATATCTAGCCACATCTTCATTTTCAACAACTTTTAGATCTGATTTCTTTTGGAACACCCTTTCACTTTCATCAATTACCACATCACAACTAAGACATAATTTGATAGTCTTTACATCAACCAATGTATAAGCTTTATGGTTGTCACTGTATTATGTGAGCATCATTTTATGAGATTTTGCTTCAATTTTGGTTCGTTTTGCTTAGGAACCTATGCATATACCACTGAACCAAAAACTTTGAGATGACTTACTTGAGGTTTATGTCCAAACTGCAAAATTTTTAGATGCTCTGAAAATACTCAACCCCAACTCGATCTCAAGTCTCTCTAAATCAAATGCAAGATGCTAAACCCGATTCTCAATCCCAGAGAATGTATATTAGCTCTAACAATTATTTATAACATGAAACACATGAGATATATTTACTTCTTTTAACTCAATATGGAAATCACACACAAAAATGGACAGACAAGTTTTTGGTCAATGTGACCCTGGAAAAATCCTTTTGGAAAAACCAGTGAGAGATAGAGTAGCTTTTATTATCTTCAAGCAGTTTACAATAGGTACAATAGATCAATCCAACACAAACTTATCTCCAAGCCAAAAGCCTTTGAACCTCAAGTTTGATCTTTGATGGATAGCTGGGTAATGCAGCCCTTTGACTGAATGCGTCCACTCTCACTGTGCCTCTCTCTGAATCTGCTATTTGACTAGGGCCTCATGCCCCTCTGCCTTTGGATCACTGTCTTGGTGATAACCCTCTCTCTTAGACTAATGAATTGAATCATTGAGCTCACCCTTGTCCTGGAAAGTGTGCCTCTTCCTCGCAAAGAATGCACCCCCTCTGTATCAGATCAATCTCTGATCTCTCTGCTAATGATTCCAATGTATCTCAAAAGCAGTCTCAACCTCCAATGGATTCTCCCTCAACATCAGATGAAGTGTGCTCAATCCCTCTCAGATCTGCTCCCTTCCTCTGCCAGATGATGCCCTTCTCTTCTCTAGAATGTGCCCTTTGTTTGCTCATGCAAGTATTCACCCTCTCTCATGCAAGCATTTGGTCCTCTTTTTGTGTGCTCAATCTTTGAGCTCTCAACTGATGAATCTGTTGCTTCATATCAAGTGTGCTCAATCTCTCTTAGATCAACTCTTTTTCTCTGCTCTAGAATGTGCCCTTCTCTATTCGAGAATGCACCCCCTTTCATGCAGTGATTCACCCTCCTTATGCATTGATTCGCTCAACCTTTGTTAGCTCAAACTCTGAGTTGTCTACTGATGAATCTATTGCCTCCAAGGGATCCTATCTGCCTCAGATCAAGTGTGCTATCACTCGTCATATCTCCACCCTTTCTCTGCTAGGTGATGCACTCTTCTCTTCTCAAGAATGCGCGCCCTTTCTCATGCAGTGATTCGCCATCCTCATGCAATGATTTGCTCAACTTGTAGCCTCTCACTATGTTTGCGCCTGTATCACACAAAAGCTCGTTCTCTTTTAACCCCTAAAAACCTTTTATAGGCTTTCGGTGACATTTATGGTTCCAAAACCCTAACCTACTCTTCATGCACATGCACATGCAACTCTCATGCACATGCACATACAAATTTGATGCACATGCAACGTGCAAATCTCATGCACACGCATCATGTACATCTCATGCATATCTCATGCACATCACACTATTGCATTAAAAACTGGTGCATCCCTACATTCCTCGCATGTTGTTGGTAAAGGTATTTGAAGCCTCAACATGTTCTCCACCGCTAGAACCATGCCAACTGGTAGAGTGTTTCTCACACATTACACCAATGCCGTTATTGCAATGTACCTTCATGGTAGGCATGGCCACATGAAGGACATCTCGAGATACAAATCTAATCCATGCTTCTTCTTGAGTGTCCTTGTGTACTGCTTTTATTGGAGACCAATTGTGAAGCTACATTGATGTGCATACTACATCCACTCAATACTTGTAAGGAATAAGTTTGTTCGATAACATACACCTTGCGATCTCCATGATGGTATGATTTCTCCTCTTTACCACTCCATTTTTCTATAGAGTGTAGGGTGTGGTGTATTGTTTTTGAATACCTTCTTGAGTACAAAAGTTAAGAAAATCCTCAGAGAAAATTTCTCCTTCATTATCTAAAAGAGAATATCAAAGTTACACGAACTGTGGATGTAATTGAAATCGGCAAAAGAATCCAGTGCCAGTGCAACACGTGTCCTGAAATTAGGAATCGATGAACCAGAACTCCCTAACCCTCATATATATATATTAGTGTTACATTATTGACTATATAGATCGTCAATAAGTTGATATATTGTGAACTAAACACCTCGACCATATTGTAGCTGCAATTTATCGTGATATTTTCCTTTTTAGAAATTATCACAATAAATTCAAATTATTGTGATATTTTCAGTAATTATCACAATAATTTGGAAATTGTCCTTACTCAAGTCAATTTTTCCTTATAACTAGATTCTTTGTGTTGTAATACTCATTTTGCAAAAATGAGGTGGGGAATTGAGATCTAAGGATACTGTGACCATTTTCCATCAAGCAAACAAAGGGAAATCTAATGTTTTCATTGCCATCGACTGAGCAATTGTGGAGTGGGATTTACTCCGATATACCATATCCTATTAGAACTTAATACCTATGACTCATCATATTTTAGTATCGATGTTTGGTGTACCACATAACATCTTAGCTATCAATTTTATTTTCATATTTACGTAAAAATGTGTCCTTTTGATGTTGATGTTGCTTTAGATTTTTTAAAAATTGATAAAAATGTTTACTTATGTATTTTTTAGCTTTCTCAATAATTTTTTATATTTTCCCCAATATTGTCGATAAGTTCTATTCTGGACCCTTAACGATAAATTCGTCAACAAGATAAATGTAACACTAATATATCTATCTATCTCTATATCTATATATATAGTTGTTAATTGGGTCTATATCGGGTGGTTGGGAGGAGTGATTGTTATCCTCCCCACCCAAGTTCAATTCTTGGAAGTGACATGTTGAACTCTTAATGAGTATATTGTTGTAATGACCTTGAGCCCTATGTTGACAAAGCCTTGAGCTTTTGCAAAATTTGGTTTACCTTGGGTACTGTTATGCCTCAAATTGTTTGCAACGTGCCTTTCAGGATGTACCAAAGTGAGGGAGTCTTTTTCCATTGTAGAAGGCCAAGTTTGGGCTTTCTTATGTAAAAGCATTGGTCTAGCGGGTTTCAAGATCTTTGGTCTGGTCATGGCAGGTTTTCTTGGTTCCCATTCAAGGAGTATTGGCCTTGTGGCTGTTAGTTTTTCAAGCATATATATATTCGAGCAAAGTGTTTACTGTTCTTTTACTTTTCTTCCTCTTTAAACAAAACTTAGATCTTTAAACCAACAGA
>LPNX010386624.1:17130-106574 GCA_001517045.1 Pseudotsuga menziesii
ATTAATGCATTCATTTTAATTAAGTTCTCTTTGTTATTGAAGTGTTCCTCAAATTAGAAATTTTCACTAAACAATTAGAACCTATGATTGTTTATCAACCCTACAATGTTTCCATGAGTGTGAGGAGGGCCATTGGTATATAACAAGATCTTCCTATCAAAGTTTATGGAACCATAATAATTGATGCACATAATATACATGCAAATTCTAAGTATGTATTGAACAATATTCAAATAACCAAATTGACTATAAAGAGGGCCATAAAACAACTTAAGAAATACTAATTATTTGGATGGAATGAGCACATGTGTATAAGTATAACCAACAAAAAATTTAAAACATTTAGTTTAGATTTGTAAACCATATAATTATTGTACCACACAAAAACATAGAAACAAAAATACACTAACTTCATCTAGGAAATAACATTAGCATGAAGTAGTAAAAGTGTGCATCATTTGAAAACACAAACTAACCTTGCACGTTTAAAATCTGAACTATGTAGATCTAGAAATGGATTTTCCACCAACAGGAGACGGAAATAATAAACAGCTCCAACAATCACCCGAAAACAGTGCTGCAACAATGGCAAGTGTGAAGAAAATCTCTTTAAGGTCTTTGTTTTTATAGAACTCTTAGACGTCGCTATAGCGACGGTAAAAATTGACTTTTGTGCCCTAGGTCAAGTTGACCGTTGTAAAAAGCCAACAAAATCTTAATTCCCTAGGTCAACTTGACGGTGACATCACTATAGCAACGGATAGCTGTGGATACAGCGATGGATAAGAGTCCCTGCGTGGATACAACGACGGCTAGGCATGGATACAGTGACGCCTCGTTCCTGTTGCTTCCGATTTTACACTAAAAATTAAGAAACGTGGAAAACCTCCATGGAAAAATCTGTGCTTTTGTACTAGTGCCCCAATCAGATCAGATGCCAAACGTGGATGCACACACAGTGATATCGGTCCTAGAATTTATCATAACGTAAGCAGAAGCCAAGGAATTACACATGCACACAATAATTTACAAAATTCTGAACATAGCTGGTGCTAGACCAACTGCTACAAAATACCAAATGAAAACATTTGTTGGTTACTGAAATCAAAGACACAAAATGAAATTTAGGGAAATCATGTTCAGGAAAACAACTAGAAAACTGGAGAAAATGTGAAAAGAAACAAAACCACATAGGAAAACCTAAAACGTGAAGGATCCAGATTGCCGAACAAGAGAAAATCGTGAAGGGTTCAGACTCAGAGTGTTTGTGCTTGCTACATGAATGAATATTGGGATCCAAAAAACATTACACATACTCCAAATTGTGAGGGGAAGGTGAAATGCCCATGCGTGAAGGAAGGGTAGTCATTTTTGGTGTTTCCTTTCCCAAGAAAATTTGAAAACGTTTTTCCCAAAAAGGGTGCTCTACCCATTTCGAATTTCTCCCCACTCTTCTAATCCTGCATTCCCTTATCCTTAGGAAAAATCATGCCCCATCTCATTTGATTGCATTGACATAGCTGGATGTAGGTTTTTTTAATTATTAAATTGTAAATTTAGCATAATTTCAAAAATAATAATGTGTCGACTAGCACAAAATACCATCTGCCCAAATTTAACCACTGAATCATAAACACTAAATAAATGGTGGGGATTTTTCCTAGCTCCACACCATGATTATTTACATCATTTTATTTAAATGCAAATGGGGTAAAAAAACTAGGGTGTTATACTTGGCATCGGCCCATGTGCTCAGTCCACCAGACTCTAGCCGTGAGTTTTTTATTTATGTGGCCGCATCTTAGGAGACTGTTGGTATGGTATTGGTTCAAGAGGATGAGGAGCTCCATGAGCATGTCATATATTATCTGAGCCGAAACCTTATTGATGTGAAACTTCATTATTCCCATGTTGAGAAGCTATCCTTAGCCACCATTCATGTGGTTCATCGTTTGAGGCATTACATCCTCCTTTGCCAAAATTTGGTCGTAGCTCACATCAATCCATTTCAGTTTGTCCTCACTAGAAGGATGATTGGGGGAAAGTATAATAAATGGATTTTGAAATTGTAAGAGTTTGATATCGAGTTTGTTTCAGAAAAATTGAAGAAATAATTAATCTTTGTTGAGCTCATATCAGGTTTTCCAAATTTGGATGAAGAAGAGGCTCATGAGGATTCTCTTATTGATGAGCATATTTTTCTCATCTCAACTGCAGACCCTTGGTATGGGGATATTATTGTTTATTTTCAAACATTGAATTTTCTTACTCACCTCTTGCGAGATGAGCGACAACGACTATGTCACGTAGCGAAGAACTACCTCATAGTGGAAAATACTTTGTACCGTCGTGCAGTTGATTCCATTTTACATCGTTGTTTAACTCATGATGAGGCTAAGGTCATGCTTAATGATTGGCATGGAGGGGCATGTAGTGGTAATTTATATAGGATTTCTACAGCCCAAAAAATCTTAAGAGTGGGCTATTTTTGCTCATCCATCTTTAAAGATTGCGTTAATGTGGTCAAGAAGTGCCACCCTTTCTAGGTATTTGAACGTAATATGCACTTGCATCCCCCCTTATGCATCCTATTATTACCGCCAATCCCTTCAGCAAGTTGGGGGATTATTTTATAGATTGTAACACAGCTTTATGTGGGGGGCACCATCAGGGGGCACCATCATATTATTGTGGTTGTGGATTATTTCACGAAATTGTCATAGGATATGCCTAATATCAAACCCGATAGTGGAACAGCCACTCATTTCGTATTTAACCATATTATCACCCGGTTTGGAATTCTGAGGAAGCTTGTCACTAACCATGGTAGGCACTTTCAAAACAAAATGATTTAAGAGTTGTCTTTAAAGTTAAGATATAAGCAAGAGCACTCCTCTTCTTATTACCCTCAAGTGAATCAATAGGTTGAAGCAATGAACAAGTCACTTAAGTCCATTCTCCAATGAACCATTGCACAGAGAAAGAATAATTGGCATATCATGTTGTATCCTGCTTTGTAGGCATATAGAACCGTGGTCAATATTGCCACTGGTTTTTCTCCCTATCACCTTATGCATGGGGTGGAGTCAGTATTACTAGTTGAATGTGAAATCCTTTCTTTGAATAAAATTGTGGAGCTTTTACCAGAGACTTCCACAATGGAAGAGCATTTGGTCCACCTGGAGCAGCTTAATGAGCAATGTTGAGATGCTTTAGTGGCTTTTGAGGTTAACAAGCATCGTGTTAAGGTTCAGTACGATAATTCTGTCCATCCTAGGAGGTTTAGTGAAGGTGACTTGGTCCTTTTGTGGGATCAAGCTAAAAAAGGGACAACCTTGGAGGAGCCTCTAAATTGGCTCTATCTTAAAAATTACTATGCATGATCTTCATCCAGGCCTGAATTTTTGTATATTATTGTGCATTTTTTCATTGCATGGTTAGGTCTTCTTATGGTGATTGGGCTTGTTGATTATCTTTCAATTTTTATGGAAGATGTCAATGGAGTCTTTCCTTTACATATGATTTGTTGATGGTGCTAGCCACCACACTCAAAACTCAGCTTCGACTACTTAGGTGATCTATACTCCTACGGGTCAAGTGTTGTCTTCAGGAGGCATATGTTTACAGCCTTGGTCAAACAATGTTACTGAATATAATGTCGTCATTGAGTTATTGTGTGATGCCATTTCACATGGTGTTCATTCTCTTGAGGTATGTCTTGATTCACAGTTCGTGGTCTCACAGTTTAATGGCTTGTATTGTATTATTGTCTTGATTATAATGAAGATTCTTACGTGTTAGATTGCTAGAACAACAATTTGAGAACATAACATACATTCATGTTGCAAGAATTTTTAATCAAGTTGCTAATTCATATGATATCTATGTACTACATTGGAGGTTTAGTGAAGGTGACTTGGTCCTTTTGTGGGATCAAGCTAACAAAGGGACAGCCTTGGAGGAGCCTCGAAATTGGCTCTATCTTAAAAATTACTATGCATGATCTTCATCCAGGCCTGAATTTTTGTATATTATTGTGCATTTTTTCATTGCATAGTTAGGTCTTCCTATGGTGATCGGGCTTGTTGATTATCTTTAATTTGTTATGGAAGATGTCAATGGAGTCTTTCCTTTACATATGATTTGCTGATGGTGCTAGCCACCACACTCAAAACTCAGCTTCGACTACTTAGGTGATCTATACTCCTACGAGTCAAGTGTTGTCTTCAGGAGGCATATGTTTACAGCCTTGGTCAAACAATGTTACTAAATATAGTGTCGTCATTGAGTTATTGTGTGATGTCATTTCACATGGTGTTCATTCTCTTGAGGTATGTCTTGATTCACAGTTCATGGTCTCACAGCTTAATGGCTTGTATTGTATTATTGTATTGATTATAACAAAGATTCTTACGTGTTAGATTGCTAGAACAACAATTTGAGAACATAACATACATTCATGTTGCAAGAATTTTTAATCAAGTTGCTAATTCATATGCTAACTATGTACTACATTGGAATTTGTCTCACGGGAAATAAAAGCATTCACAAACACATTTTACACATGTAAATAGAATACTAATCAATCATCATAAATATTTTTAATTAAGTTCAAAAAAGGTGGCATCATAATAGATAAGTGTCATATACAAAATTGGGGCTTCCAAGACACCAAAATATACTACATGTTCATACAAAAAATATACACCTAGGTCTCTAAGCCTAAGGTGGAGGAGGGTGTTGATCATGGTAGCACACCACGGCTCTTGCTATCTGGTGCAACAATCTAACCCATCCCCATGGTACTCCAACCACCTAGCGTTCCATGCCCTCAACTAAGTCCTCGACTTGCGCCATGGGAAATCTTTGTGTTCAATCGAATGAAATTCCTCTGGATGCTATAGAGTGTCCACTCCACATCCACACCCATGATCTCATCACCTCTTCCCCTATGTCAATGATGAGGAAAGCCATCTGGCCATCATGGTCCCACATCTGCATATACATGACAGAGTATCACTATGTGTCCTCACACCAAAAACATGTCTTTTGATTTCATATATCAAAAAACACAAAAAATTTAAATAATTCAACAATTAAAAGTGGGTTTGGGATTCGTTACTTATGTCTCCATAAGTCGCTCCTAGTGGTAGGTACATGTTTGGGTCTCCGCGGAAGTCAATCCCTGCATAGGGATAGTCCTCTATGGTGATGATCTATCTCTACCACCATGGAAATAGCTCTGTTGGGTATGGGTTAGGCACCCTTCCACCTCCTAGTCTATGCATGACATTGGCCAAGTGTCGCTGAGCCAAATCTCAAACTCCATGTGGAGAAATGTCTACTCTAGGGCTTAGCCCTTGCACCCGCTCAAAAAATAATGTGCTCAGTACGCTTCCAAACCTAAACTTCCACACCCTACCCATATTGCAGTCACTGAGTTGTTGTTTCATGTTTCTCAATAGCGTATTACCCCAGCCATATATCGTAGGATGCATACACTCTATAGCGTAGAACATCAATTCCTGTGAGGTCTAGTGGAGTGATGCTAATCCTACGATCCTGCTCAATGCAAATAGTATGTCTTTCAACCCAAGTTTTTGAACTAAGTTTGTCAACATTTGACTCCCAAACTTCTCTGTATCGAGAATTCAATACACAGCTATGTATTCATTTATACTCATCCCACCTCCTGGCCCACGGGATCAGAGGTTCACCACCTCCCCTCGTCAGGAAAAACCTATGATAAAGTATATGTCCTCAACCTCAATGCTGAGTGACATGCCATCTATCTGAAAGGCCTCAGATTCTAGATCCCAGTAATCTACCAGTAGTTGGAGTAGTCTTGGCTTTTCTGTCAAGCTTCCAAGGAACAAAAACATGTATATCCCACATGACCGTAATGTTTGTTGAGCCATGAGGTCAGCCTGAACAGCTTCCTCAACATCACCATGTTCCCTCTCTCTCCATTCTAGCACCATTCTACACATAAATTACAAATTTTGATAAATATTTTCCCATTAAAATCATGTCCGTGGCCCTATATGCAACTATCTACAAAACAGCCGTGTACATACGTAGCTTTCATGGCATTTTTTTGCGTATAGTCATCCCTATACATGGAAAAATGCCTGATATCCATGTGGGCCAAAACGCCCAAGTTGGGATGGCCTTAAAAAATAAATTGACCGTGAAAATTTAAAATTTTTACATGGAAATGAAGGTGTGGGGCAAGGGAATTTACCCGGATCAAACGCGGAGTGATTCTGCAGGGCAAGGATCCCAGAGTTTGCTTCTGAATTTTTGGACTCAAATGCACTATGGTGGGTAAAATGGTATGAAAATTTTTCATTTTTCACTATTTTATAGAAAAATTTTGAAATATCTTTTCCTGTCCAATAATGTGCATTTGAATGTAAATATTGAATCCATAAATATGTTTAATTTCTTATACATTGTTGATTATATATGCTAGAGTAGATCTAACACCATATTATATAGCAAGCTTATCTTGTTTGTTGTTGTTGAGAGAAAACTGTTAGAGCAAGCGGGATTGGAAAAATCTCAACGAGGATCTACTTCAACCGTCTAGAATAAGGTATGATTCGAGGTCCTTTAGTGTTATATGTTTGGTTTCTCTTGCATATTGGGAAAGGATTCATTTCTTGTGTCTAGCTGTCTATTGTGGTACACCCCAATCCATAGGAAGTTTCTCTCTGTAACAAATATCCTCATATCCCGTCGAATTAATAATGCTTAGCTGTCATAACGGCCTCAATTTTCGCTGAATATTTGGACTTTAATGGCGTCCAGCCTGTCATTCTCGCTTTTTCATGTGCTTTGCCTGGTTATGTTGCAGACGTGCGATAAAATAGTTTCCTTGCATTCCTTTTTATTTTTTTTAGTGGCACAATCTTAGCCAGGCATGCCGCGGCTATCATAGTAAGGTTTCATGCGACTTCAATTGACCATACCCATGATGTATGTTCTATCTAGTTTATGAATGGATAGCCTTGGTGGAGCCTCAAAATGGGCTCTATCCTAAAAATTACTATGCAAGATGTTTAGCTAGGGATGACTTTTTGTATATTATTATATATTTTTTCATTGCATAGTTAGGTCTTCTTATGGTGATAGGGTTTGTTGATTAGCTTTCGTTTTTTATGGAAGATGTCGATGGAGTATTTCATTTACATATGATTCGCTGATGGTGCTAGCCACCACACTCAAAAACTCAGCTTTGGCTACTTGATTGATCTATACTCCTACGGGTCAAGTGTTGTCTTCATGAGGCATATGTTTATGGCCTTTTTCAAACAACGTTACTAAATATAGTGTCGTCATTGAGTTATTGCGTGATTCCATATCACATGGTGTTCATTCTCTTGAGGTATGTCTTGATTCATAGTTTGTGGTCTCATAGCTTAATGGCTTGTATTGTATTATGGATCTAACATTATTATGAATATTCTTACGTGTTAAATTGCTAGAACGACAATTTGAGAACATAACATACATTCATGTTGCAAGAATTTTTAATGAAGTTGCTAATTCATATGCTAACTATGTACTAGATTGGAATTTATCTCACATGCAATAAAATCATTCACAAACACATTTTACACATGTAAATAGAATAATAATCAATCATCAAAAATATTTTTCATTAAGTTCAAAAAAGGTGGCATCATAATAAATAAGTGTCATATACAAAATTGCGGTTTCCGAGACACCAAAATATACTACACAGTCATACAAAAAATATACACCCAGGTCTGTAAGCCTAAGGTGGAGGAGGTTGTTGATCATGGTAGCACACCATGGCTCTTTCTAGCTGGTGAAACAATCGAACCCATGCCCATGGTACTCCAACCACCTAGTGTTGCATGGCCTTAAGAAAGTCCTCGACTTGCATCATGGGAACTCTTTCTGTCAATCGAATGAATTTCCTGTGGATGCTTTGGAACATCCGCTCCAAATCCACACCCATGATATCATCACCTCTTTCCCTATGTCAATAATGAGGAAAGGCATCTGGCCGTCGTGGTCTTTGCATATACATGACAAAGTATCACTATGTGTCCTCACACCAAAAACATGTCTTTTGATTTCATATATCAAAAAACACAAAAAAAAGTAAATAATTCAACAATTAAAAGTGGGTTTGGGATTCATCACTTATGTCTCCATAAGTCGCTCTTGGTGGTAGGTGCATGTTTGGGTCTCCACGGAAGTCAATCCCTGCATAGGGATAGTCCTCTATGGCAATGATCTATCACCGCGACCATGGAAATAACTCTACTAGGTAGGGGTTAGCCACCCTTCCACCTCCTAGTCTGTGCATGAAATTAGCCCAGTGTCGCTGAACCGAATCTCGGACTCCATGTGGAGCAATGTCTACTCTAGGGCTTATCCCTTGCACTCTCTCAAAAAATAATGTGCTCAGTATGCTTCCAAACCCAAAGTTCCACACCCTACCCATATTGTAGTCACTGAGTTGTTGTTTCATGTTGCTCAGTAGCGTATTACTCTAGTCATATATCGTAGGATGCATACACTCTATAGCATAGAACATCAATTCCTATGAGGTCTGGTGGAGTGATGCTAATCTTGCGATCCTGCTCAATGCCAATAGTATGTCTTTCAACCTCAGGTTTTGAACCAATTTTGTTGATATTTGACTCCCAAACTTCTCTGTATCGGGAATTCAATACATGGCTATGTATTCATCTATAGTCATCCCACCTCCTAGCCCATGAGATCGAAGGTTCACCACCACCCCTTGTTGGGAAAAACCTGTGATAAAGTATATGTCCTCAACCTCAATGCTGAGTGACATGCCATCTATCTAAAAGGTCTCAGATTCTAGATCCCAGTAATCTACCAGTAGTTGGAATAGTCTTTGCTTTTCCCTCAAGCTTCCAAGGCACCAAAACATGTATATCCCACATGACCGTAATGTTTGTTGAGACATGAGGTCAGCCTGAACAGCTTCCTCAACATCACCATGTTCCCTCTCTCTCCATTCTAGCACCATTCTACACATAAATTACAAATTTTGATCAATATTTTCCCATTAAAACCATGTTCGTGGCCCTATACGTGACTATCTACAAAATAGTCGCATACATACACAGATTTCATGGCATTTTTGATGTATAGTCAGCCCTATACGTGGAAAAATGCCTGATATCCATGTGGGCCAAAACGCCCAAGTTGGGATGGCCTTAAAAACTAAATTGACCGTGAAAATTTAAAATTTTTACATGAAAATGAAGGGGAGGGGGAAGGGAATTTACCCGGATCAAACACGGGGTGATTCCGTAGGGTGAGGCTCCCAGAGTTCACTTCTGAAGTTTTAGACTCAAATGCACTATGGTGGGTAAAATTCAAAATGGTATGAAAATTTTTAATTTTTCAGTATTTTATAGAAAAATTTTGAAATTTTTACCCACTTCCTATAGTTTTTTACCATTTTGGACCATTTTGGACTGTTTGAACTAATTTGATGTTGTAGGAGCCCGTTTTGAGTGCGGTTTGACCATGTCTTTGACCCATTGATGCCTATTTCAGGTATTATGTCTAAATTGGCATATAGGTTAGGATTTCACATCTGCTTACATTTTGCATGGCCTTATGACTGTTTCATTTTAACCCTAGGTATGAACCCATTCCATATTGTCACGGAACCTTCATGCTGCTTTTAAAAGTGACATTATGCCAATGGTAGAGCTTTCCCATGCATGGGTACCCTAGTTAGATCATGTATTGCATTTGGTACACATGCTGACATTTCTCCTTTGGGGTGTGGGAGTCCTTTGTATAGTACTGCCATGTCTTTGATCAAGAGCCTCATACTCCTCTTGAACTTTATGTTGGTGTTATAGCTGATTTTACCACACTTGGTTGATCACATGTTTATGGCCTTCCCTGTCCCTCTACAGACTCTTTACACCCCATGTAATTATATTATACTTTGATGTTTTCAAGTTCATCCCTAAAAAACACATGTTTATTCCTATACACAACTTTTAAACCCATACTCAAGTGTATATGCGGCTTTCCACCTTAAACCCATGTACATCGAAATGTGTGCATAAATCCAAATATTCTTGCATTTTCCCCTCATGTGTGTCCGAACCACTTCACTATTGGCCTTCCATATACCTCAAGATCGCTCAAATTTGACCCTCCATTACCCCTCTGGAGTTCTATATAAGGAATCCCTTGGATACATTGAAGGAGAGGAATTGAAGAGCAATGTAACTATAGTCCATTATTGCTCTTCAATTCCTCTCCTTCAATGTATCCAAGGGGTTCCTTATATAGCACTCCAAATGGGTAATGGAGGGTCAAATCTGAGTGATCTCAAGGCATATGGAAGGCCAAGAGTCAAGTGGCTTGGATACACATGAAGGAAAACTCCAAAATTATTTTGATTTATGCACGCATCCTAATGTATGTGGGTTTAAGGTCAAAATCCACTTATACACATGAGTATGGGTTTAAAAGTCACATACAGCAATAAACATGTGTTTTTTAGGGATGACCTTGGAAACATCAAAGTATAATATCATTCCACGGGGTCTAAAGAGTTTGCAGAGGGACAGGGAAGGCCATAAACATGTGATCAACCAAGTGTGGTAAAATCAGCTATAACAGCTGGCCATTCCCCTGGGACTCCCTTGTATATGTCAAGTTGTAATTGCATTATCATGAGTTTTTCTTGCCTTATTGAGCCTTATGTCAGCTTCTTGACTTTGATTATCAGACATATAGCGCGAGCTTGTCTCATATCTAGCCAAGCAGTGCCTTTTTACATATCTTTTGCATCTTGATTCCCCATTTTTTATCAGGAGGGGACCTTCCCCTGAGTGTTGTTACCTTGCATATATTTCCTTGCATTGAGCATAGGTATGTTCCACTACTTGGAGCTAGTTTTGTTGTCCCCTGACACTCATCTCCTCCTATATTTGTAACTATAAAGCAATTTTATTCTTTTTCAAGCTTTTCAAAATATCTGAAAAATTCCAAAAAAAATTTAAAAACCAAAAATTTGGATAGGAAAGTTGTTATATTTGGTAGTATTCGAGTCATGTCTCCTTCAAACAAAGCACTATATATCACATCCATTGGTTGGGTTATTATTTTGAATTTAGGAGTTGTACTCATTACTCTGAGTTTATCTCCACCGACTGCTTAAGCTTTCAATCCCTATGGAGCCTCTGTTGATGCCTCCTATGTCACATAGATGTCCCAGTTTTCATATCAATTCCATGATGCCTACCTTTAGTCACCATTTTCATTTACACTCTTGTTCGAAGGAAGTTGAAGCCTAAGTCAGCCATTCCTTATTTATCTTGACTTTTCATGTCGGCCATTCCCGATATTGTTACTGGTTCATGCACATATTGTTCTTCCACATTATATAGCATTGCTGAGTACCTCGTGTTGGTTGATGGTGGATGCCTTAATGCCCTCCTTCCAGTGGATTCCATTCCATCGAAATCAGATCATTTATTCTGGAATAGGAGTCTAGAGTCATTTGAGTGCCTTGAGACTTACAGTCATCAGTGGTAGGTTCTCTTGCCATCACAGTTTTGTGAATACATCAATGTCCCCTAATCAATGGATTCTTCGAAGTGTTCGACCTCAACACATTTTTTCACACTTGTTGGACTGCACTCTGTACCTTGATTCCCATTTTCATTATCTACGGGTGATCTCGCATTTGTTAACGGCATACATCAATCACCAGTAATCAGACAATGGACTACTATGTTCGACCTTGAGACCTTTATTTGCATAGTAGGACATGTACCCATAGCGGTTTGTATAGAATACCTTCCATCTTGGTGGCGTTCCACATATGCTACCTATTTGATCATGCAAGTGTTCATGATATTTCAGCTCTCGTGATTTGATTCTAGTGTATGTCAGATATCTTCAGCCATTATGGAGAACTTGATCCATTGTATATATTCATCTTCTATGGAGATCCTGATCCATTTTATATCTTCATCATGGAGATTCTGATCTATTATATATTGTACGTGGTGATGACCACACATGTCACATTCTGTATATCGTTCCTATTCATGGCCATTGTACTCTTATGTATACAGGATTGTTATATATATTTGTAGTCACATGTAGAGATTGATTATTGTACTATACTGATGGATGTTTGGTTCTTCCATCTATTTCTTCATCGCTCCACTTTTGGGATGGATTTTATAATGTATTTTGGCCATCATGTTACCCCTCTGACCTCACACATTAGGGGGCATATGTTATAGCTGATTTTACCACACATGGTTGATCGCATATTTATTGCCTTCCCTATCCCTCTATAGACTCTTTAGACCCCATGGACTGATATTATATTTTTATGTTTCCAAGTTCATCCCTAAAAACCCATGTTTATTTATGTATGCAACTTTTAAACCCATACTCGCGTGTACACGCGAATTTTGACCTCAAACTCGTGTACATCAAGATGTGTGCATAAAGGCAAACATTTTTTTATTTTTCCTTGGATGAGTCCAAATATCACGACTGTTGGCCTTCCATATGCCTTGATATCACTCGGATTCAACCCTCCATTACCTATTTGGAATGTTATACAAGGAACCCCTTGGATACATTGAGGGGGGGAATTGAAGAACAACGAAACTATAGTCCATTGTTGTCGTAGTTTGCATATACTTGAGTCTGCATCCCTTTGTCCCTTTGGAGCACTTTGTGTTCTTCTCAAGCTTTCCTTTTCTTGTGAGCTTGATATCGAGAGATGGAGGACTGAGGTGGTGGAGGCCTAGCTGGAGGACTCAGTTTCTGTAGTTCGTAGACGTGCTGACAGAGGTTGTCACTTGTGTAATCTATGATTTGATTAATAGAAATATCTTGTCCTGTCCAATAATGTGCATTTGAATGTAAATATTGAATCCATAAATATGTTTAATTTCTTATACATTGTTGATTATATATGCTAGAGTAGACTTAACACCATATTATATAGCATGCTTATCTTGTTTATTGTTGTTGAGAGCAAATTGTTAGCAGAAGCGGGATTGGAAAAATCTCAATGGGGATCTACTTCAACCGTCCAGAATAAGGTATGATTCGAGGTCCCTTAGTGTTAGATGTTTGGTTTCTCTTGCATATTGGGAAAGGATTGATTTCTCGTGTCTAGTTGTCTATTGTGGTACATCCCAGTCCATAGGAATTTTCTATCTGTAACAAATCTCCTCATATCTCGTCGAATTAATGATGCTTAGCTATCGTAACTGCCTCAATTTTTTATGAATATTTTCACTTTAATGTTAGGGATCCTGTCATTCTCACTTTTTCCTGCACTTTGCCTAGTTCTGTCGCAAACGTGCAATAAAACAATTTCCTTGCATTCTTTTTTATTTTTTTTAGTGGCCCAATCTTAGCCAGGCATGCCGCGGCCATCATAGTAAGGTTTCAGGTGACTTCAATTCACCATACCCACGATGTATGTTCTATCTAGTTTCTGCATTTTTACCTCACACGCATCAGTTATGTGCGCGATGGTATATGGCCTTAGCCAATATGTTTTCAGCTTCCCTGGATGTTTAAAAAATTTGTTGTCATACGGAAACACAAGTCTAAATTTGAACGGCTTAACCCAAATATGGTGATCATGCCATGCTTTCTTCCTCCGCTTCTCGAGAGTCTGATGGAATCCTATGACGAAGCGTTCCTCTTCCATCTAAACAAGCTATGATAACCTTTTCTCGACAACATCTGCATCAGTCATCTCTGTTAGTGCAGCAGTCCTTAGGGTCGGCACAATGTAATCCATTGGCACAACAACTTCCTGGCCATACACCAGTCTGAATGGGGTGTGCCCTATCAGTTGCTTGCAAGTTGTGTGATATGCCCATAGCATAGCTGACACTTTCTAATCCTAATCATCTCGATGCACATTGCATACTTTGGTTAATGCATTCTCCAGAATATTGTTGAAGGCTTCAACAGTCCATTCTCCTAGGGATGATAGGGTCACAGGGGTGTCACCTAGGGACCAATATAATATCACGTTCGTTCATATTTGGGGGTTAAAAATCAAAAAATTATAAAGCAATATATTGGTGGTATATTAAGGGTAAAAATGGTTTTTTTATTTACTATATAAATATGCAATATGATGGGGCATATTTTATTTCAAAGTGTTGTCTGCGCCTCAACCATAAGCCATAAGCCTGCGTGCACCCTGCGTGATGCTGCATAGGGCTTTTCTGTGGTTTTTCTCCATCATTTTTTTCTGGATTTGGTGGGTGGTTTTTCTCCATCATTTTTTTCTGGATTTGGTGGGAAGTTTTTCTGGTGCATAGCAGTGTTGGTCCTCTGGTGGATAGCATTTTTTCACTGTTTTCTTCAACCATGGTGCATAGTAGTGTTGGTCCTCTGGTGCATAGCATTTTTTCCCCATTTTTTTCCACCGTTTTCTGGTCTAGGGTTTGTGGTGGGTTTCTCTGTTGGATAGTAGTGTTGGAGCCGTCTTTTGGTCATGGGTTTGTGGTGGGTTTCTCTGGTGCATAGCAGTGCTAGAGGAGGCACGTTGGAGGAGGGCATGCATAGCCATCGCATAGCATTGTTTGAGGTAAGGGATACTGTGTTTAATCCTCTGATTAAAAATTCCATTTAATTCTTTTTTTTGTTGGGGCTCTTTTCCACATAGCTTAGTGATTCCTCGCTAGCTGACTGATGGCTTACATATTTTGTTGTTAACTCCCAATGTGAGGCAATGATGGGTAAGTTTTTATGTGCCCATCAGTGGGGAATTTCCTGCACCATTTGATCCGCAAGTTTCCATTCCTTTACCTTCAGCGAATTCGACTTCCACTACTCAACCAAGTGTTTATGGAGTTGGTGTTTCTGGTTTAAACTTGCCAAATATAAGAATTCCCATGCTAACATCTACCTTTTCTTTTGGCGGTGGAAGTGCAACCAATGTAAACTTTGGAGGTGGTTTTCTATGTGGTTTCTATCTCCTTTCAGTATTCCATTTAAAGGTGCTGATTTCCCTAGGGTTTCCTTAGATGGGGTTTCCCTCGCTTTAATCCACCATCTTCCCAATCTACGCAGGTTCTTGGGGGTAGTAATGTGCTTATTGGAATGTTCCTGTGACATTAGGTACTTGTTCTTCTTGGGGACTCATCCAAGTCTAATAAAGTTACTAGCAATGTTGTAAGTTCTCAAGCCAAGCCAAGCCAAATCGGTAAGGTCTCATACATGCATGGGTATTCTTATATTCAATCCACCCCAAAGGGATTTTAGTTTCTGCAACTGACCAGTGGTTTCTTTATTGTCTTTCTTTGTTGGTGTTCTGTTCCTGTTGTGGTTTCTTTATTGTCTTTAGATTCTAGACAGCTTTTAGCATGCTTTATTATGGTGGTTGAACGGGGGTGAGATTTTTTCTACATGGTGATTGTATAGCAGTTGACCATATCTTCTACTACACCTTCACAACATTATGAATATGTGCAATCTAATTGTTTATGTCTCTTGCACTTTCATGGAGAATCCTTAAAAATTTCTTTGGTTCCCCATACATGGTTTAGTTCTTAGTGCTAATGGCCTCTTTGGAAGCCTCTTTCCAAGAGAAGTATGACATAATTTATAGGGTGCACTATGCAAGTATTGTCAACATTTTTCCAAAGATGAAAAAATACTCATGGAATCCTTTTTATGTCTAATATTTGATTAAAGAATCCTTTGGCATTACAAGCTCTTATGTGTCTGATGGTGTTAATGTTATTTTTATTATGGATGATGCATATTATTAGTCGTTGCAATTGGATGTTATGAGCTAGAGCAACATTATGTGCTCACATTTATAAACTTCTGAGCCCCTATCATGATGCTAGTAGGCACATACATTTTGTTGATTTATTTTTGTTGTTTCATGTATTTAATTGTGAGGGTGAAATTGTAAATCACAGTTTTAACTTTTAATTTTAAGCTATTGCATTGTAAGATAGATGTGATTGGTGTGTGATTGAGAGTTGTAGAATTTTGTACTTGTTGTCATAATTCCAGTTTAACCTTTAATACAAATTTCAGTAAATACACTTTGTTATTCGGGTTTTTTTGTAGAATGCAGTGATTATATAGTCTGTTTTTTAGTATATACACAGTCTGTGGTTTCAGAGTTGTTTAGAGAGTTTTTGTATTCCTATTTTAGGGTCTTTGTTCATAGGAAGTGCATATTTGTGTACCAAGCAGTTAAGTATAACAATAGGAACGTACATCCTGCTAATTAAATTATGTTATTTCATGTTTTATTCTCTCAAAGTATAAAGAGCATCGTCTCTATATTTCATTGGAGTATGAATATAATCACCGCTTTTGGTTGCAATGATTCCTAGTCTGTAAATATAGTTTAGATCAGGTCTTTGTATAACAATTCACTGTTAGTGACGTCTTCTTCTTCAATCATATATCAGATTCTTCAATTGGTTGTCATATCATTAGTGTATCATCAGTTTATGAGTACCTTCTTATCAAACAAGATTAGCCCTTCAAATATACTTTAACAATGGTTCATGTAGAGACTTGGGCCCTTAAACAATTTTCAAGAATAGTCATAATATGATTCTTAAGCCCAGTCAAACTATCTCAGCCATGTAGTTCATATTTCAATCATGGTTTACCAAAATAGTACCAAATTGGACTTACACAATCAATACATGCACCTTATTCATCCTTTGTCTACAGTTTTCTGCTACTTGTCATCTCTTTCATTTTACAATGGGTGTAGCTTTACTATTGAAGGTTGCCCCTTTTGTCTTGTAGTTTTTCATTTATAGGAACTAATCCCCCTAGGCTTGTAATTTCTATGCTTACTCCTAGTTGTTGTCCCTAATCATGTTGAGGTGTGAAAGGTGATCTTCACATCTATCGTATCTTCTTCCTTTAAGATAGATGACATCCTATTTCACATTCATCTTTGAATATTATGCCAAAACACTACAAAACTGGTTAATAGAGTGTACTCAGTTTTGTAATAAACTCAACAACTTCATATCACTTGATCAATTATGTTGCTTCTAAGCATGTCTTTTCTTGGTCTTTTTAATGACACCACAATCTTCTTATTCCATCTTGTCTCTGCATTGCACTTGAAAATGAATATAGAGATAACACTAATGCATAATCTACCCCCCTCCAATGAGTAGAGGCCATCCTTTATAGTGTTTGGGATGCTATCTTAAAACTGTTCAATTAAAATACCCCATATACTTACAATTAGTTACATAAGGTTACTTCTAGAACTACACCCAATTTAAGTACTTCACAAATTTATAGTAAATGCCACATATATATTCCGGGATAGCTGGTTGGGAGGGTATGTTTCCATTCATACCATATATGCATTGATACTACTTATAGAATTGGAATAATTATGTAGACTATCCATTTGAACCTTGTGTTGGAATTTTTATGCTCAAGGCCTTATAAAGTAATGAATGCGTGTGAAGTGTGACGTCCTTAATCTATGCAACGTGTCTATTCCATTTATAATAATCCAACTATTATTTAAAATTCATGTAAATAAACAAATAAATATTTGTAAAGAATAATTCATCATAATTTTATTTATATGTGCAAGAGGCTAGGAAAATAATGTTAATTTGTGAGAAAATGTCAGTGTAAAACCTAGGCCAAAAGGCATTGGTTTAAGGATGTTTATAGGCTCAAAAAGTGACAAAATAGACACCCAATGTTATCCCCAACCAATATTATAATTGTCCTTAGATTTTATCTGTTGCATTAGTAACTGTTTTCCTTCAGTAACTACAATATATCCTTCCCCTAGGTTTCTATGCACAACAGTGAGGCATGTTGGATGAGGCTGAAGCAGTGCTGGCAAGGATGAGGTGCAGCACTAATTAGGCCTCTATAAAGCATAGTAGTCATCTAGGTGTGGTTGAGGATGCATGCATTAGAGAGCCAACATTAGCTTTTTCTTGTTGTAGAAGTGTTGTTCCAGATTTAGGACAACACATGCATTTTCATTGGTTAAAGGTATTTTTTTTCTTTTGTTAAGGTCAATTCTTAAATTATGAAAGTGCATGAATCAAGGGAGTGGGCCAGTTCTGGGACAAGTTGCAGTTACTTAGGAGGGAGGCATATGATTTCATGCATTCAATTCTCTCTTAATGGGAATTCTATTCCTGGCAGAGTGATACATGTAGACTCTAGGCAGAGTTAGGGTTAGGGTTTTCTCCTAGCCTAGGGAACACCACATGGATGATTGCAAATCATTTTAACCTTATCCTTTTTTAGTCTATAAAAGAAAGGTAGGGCTCTCTATGCAAATATGACAGTAGGAGTTTGTGAGACTTCAATTTTTAGCTAGTGCATTGAATTTCTTATTTCTGAGTCAATATAAGCAGATGTGATTGAGAGTTCATATTTGTACTTGTTGTTTGTTTTTTCAGATTGTATGTGTATGCAGGTTTAGTGTTTAGACTTTGCTATTTTGAGAGATGTTAGTAGTTTTTAGTTTCCTAATCATTAGGTTTTAGTTTCTGAGTGCATATCTGTGTACCGTGTGCTGAAAATTAACATGGTATCATAGCATGTTATCAAACATCTTCTAGGAGCTGTGTATGGAGTGGGATTTTCCCTATGGGAGGGAGTTGTCAGAGGATTTCACTGGGTGTTATACCTTAGATTTAGTGGCCCAGAAATAAGGCTTAAGCATCAAGACCTATGATAGGCTTGCTATGCAGAGATGACAGTAGGAGTTTGTGAGACTTCAATTTTGAGATAGTCACCATTGAATTTATTATTTCTGAGTCAATATAAGCAACTGTGATTGAGAGTTCATATTTTACTTGTTGTTTGTATTTTCAGATTATGTGTATGTAGGTTTAGTGTTCAGACTTTGTTGTTTTGAGAGATGTTAGTATTTTTTAGTTTCCTAATTGTTAGGGTTTAGTTTATGAGTACAGATCTATGTACCATGTGCTGAAAATTAACATGGTATCATAGCATGTTATCAAACATTTTCTAGGAGTTGTGTATGGAGTGGGATTCTCCCTATGGGAGGGAGTTGTCAGAGGATTTCACTGGGTGTTATACCTTATCTTTAGTGATTGAAGCTGATTTATCCTTGAAATAAGGCTTAAGCATCAAGACCTATGATAGGCTCGCTATGCATAGATGACAGTAGGAGTTTGTGAGACTTCACTTTTGAGCTAGTGCATTGAATTTATTATTTCTGAGTCAATATAAGTAGATGTGATTGAGAGTTTAGATTTTACTTCTTGTTTGTATTTTCAGATTGTATGTGTATGCAGGTTCAGTGTTCGGACTTTGTTACTTTGAGAGATTTTAGTAGTTTTTAGTTTCCTAATTGTTAGGGTTTAGTTTGTAAGTGCAGATCTGTGTACCGTGTGCTGAAAATTAACATGGTATCATAGCATGTTATCAAACATATGCTAGGAGCTGTGTATGGAGTGGGATTCTCCCTTTGGGAGGGAGTTGTCAAAGGATTTCACTGGGTGTTATACCTTATCTTTAGTTATTCAAGCTGATTTATCCCTAAAATAAGGCTTAAGCATCAAGACCTGTGATAGGTTGTTGGGTCGGATGCCCTAGTTTCCCTAGGTATTGGAGTGTTGTTTATGCATGAGAGAGGCATTCTGCACTTGTGATAGGTTTTTCTTATCGATTTTTTTTCACCCTAACATCTTTGGTTGAGATGTTTTCTAGGAGTTCTAGGGATGGGTAGTCTAGGTCTTAGAGAGTGTGATCTATTGGAAGGTTCCACAATCTTTACTCCTTGGAAGTGTAGACATCATATGTTGTTGGAGGAGGTTAACCTTTCATGTTTTGTTGATGAGAAGGTTACAATCCCGATTGATCCCACACAGTTTTTGGAACACAACAATGAAGTGGACAAAGCGAAGCCATGTAAATTTTATCCATATAAATCTTACAATGTTTTTATTTCACTTTTGCCAATATAAATCTTATAAATCAAGTGTAATCTATAGTTTTTGTGTCATACTTGGGCATGATGAATCCAAATGTTGGATAAAACTAGAGCCATTGAATGAAGCCATGTAGTAGCACAAAATTTCAATGCCGAAACCTTCTTCTACTAAATTACATGCACTGTCTAGTCAATCCTTATAAGCATCTTCAAACAACCTCACACCTGATTATTGCACCTCACACCATATGATTCAATCTCATGAAATGCATCCTTATACACCTAATAGTAGCATTTTTCATGATGTAGTTGGTGACTCTACACAATTTGATGTTTTAGGATGAGACACTATGCAGTTCACTAATGGATGCATTAATGTTGTTCTCCTTGTTCTTGAAATATTTGCTAATATACTCATTATTTATCAAAATTTTCACTTTGGTGATGGTAATACATGAAATTTACAGCTCAAGATGTGGTCATTAGAGAACTATAAAATGCATAATTTTTTATCATTTCTAGTAGGGATGATCATAGTTCTCAATTGTGTATGTTTGATGGTTTTTATCATTCACATTTCATATTTAAAGCTTCTATAAAGATTTTTGGGGAGTTGTGAATATATTTGTGAAGCTTCTTTCCCAACTAGGCTCCTCTACATTTATATTGAAGCCATGGTTCACCTAATTAAAGTAGTACCAAAAACTATTGTTGGTGTATTCTAGATTCATAGCATATTGTGCATCAATAAGCATCATAGAAAAAATGTAAACTTGGTATTAGACAGAGCTAAGAACTTACAAAATCTACAAAATGGACCATAGTTGTTTGAAAAGACACATTTATGGTAGGTTTTATAGCAATAATTGAATTAATAATTCAGATCTGCAGTTTGAGGGAAACTACATTATTCCCATGTTGAGAAGCTATCCTTAGCCACCATTCATGTGGTTCATCATTTGAGGCATTACATCCTCCTTTTCCAAACTTTGGTCGTCTCTCACATCAATCCATTTCAATTTGTCCTCACTAGAAGGATGATTGGGGGAAAGTATAATAAATGGATTGTGAAAGTGTAAGAGTTTGATATCGAGTTTTTTTGGCAAAATCGAAGAAATAATTAATCTTTGCTGAGCTCATATCGGGTTTTCCAAATTTGGATGAAGAAGAGGCTCATGAGGATTCTCTTATTGATGAGCATATTTTTCTCATCTTAACTGCAGACCCTTGGTATGGGGATATTATTGTTTATTTTCAAACATTGAAGTTTCCTACTCACCTCTTGCAAGATGAGTGACAACGACTATGTCACATAGCAAAGAACTACCTCATAGTGGAAAATATTTTGTAGCGTCATGTGGTTGATTCCATTTTACATCGTTGTTTAACTCATGATGAGGCTAAGGTCATGCTTAATGATTGGCATGGAGCGGCGTGTGGTGGTCATTTATCTAGGATTTCTACAGCCCAAAAAAATCTTAAGAGCAGGCTATTTTTGGTCATCCATCTTTAAAGATTGCATTAATGTGGTCAAGAAGTGCCACCCTTTCTAGGTATTTGAATGTAATATGCACTCGCATCCCCCCCCTATGCATCCTATTATTACCGCCAATCCCTTCAGCAAGTTGGGGGATTATTTTATGGATTGTAACCCATCTTTAGCTGGGGGGAACCATCATATTATTGTGGTTGTGGATTATTTCACGAAATTGTCATAGGATATGCCTACTATCAAACCCGATAGTGGAACAGCCGCGCATTTCGTATTTAACCATATTATCACCCGGTTTGAAATTCTGAGGGAGCTTGTCACTAACCATGGTAGGCACTTTCAAAACAAAATGATTTAAGAGTTGTCTTCAAAGTTAATATATAAGCAAGAGCACTCCTCTTCTTATTACCCTCAAGTGAATGGATAGGTTGAAGCAATGAACAAGTCACTTAAGTCCATTCTCCAACGAACCATCGCACAGAGAAAGAATAATTGGAATATCATGTTGTATCCTGCTTTGTGGGCATATAGAACCGCGGTCAAGATTGCCACCGATTTTTCTCCCTATCACCTTATGCATGAGGTGGAGTCAGTATTATTGGTTGAATGTGAAATCCTTTCTTTGAAGAAAATTGTGGAGCTTTTACCAGAGACTTCCACAATGGAAGAGCATTTGGTCCACTTGGAGTAGCTTAATGAGCAATGTTGAGATGCTTTAGTGGCTCTTGAGGTTAACAAGCATCGTGTTAAGGTTCAAACCGATAATTATGTCCATCCTAGGAGGTTTAGTGAAGGGGACTTGGTCCTTTTGTGGGATGAAGCTAACAAAGGGACAACCTTGGAAGAGCCTCGAAATTGGCTCTATCTTAAAAATTAATATGCATGATCTTCATCCAAGCCTGAATTTTTGTATATTATTGTACATTTTTTCATTGCATAGTTAGGTCTTCTTATGGTGATCAGTCTTGTTGATTATCTTTCATTTGTTATGGAAGATGTCAATGGAGTCTTTCCTTTACATATGATTTGCTGATGGTGCTAGCCACCACACTCAAAACTCAGCTTCGACTACTTAGGTGATCTATACTCCTATGGGTCAAGTGTTGTCTTCAGGAGGCATATGTTTACAGCCTTGGTCAAACAATGTTACTGAATATAGTGTCATCATTGAGTTATTGTGTGCTTATTGGAATGTTCCTGTGACATTAGGTACTTGTGCTTCTTAGGGACTCGTCCAAGTCTAATAAAGTTACTAGCAATGTTGTAAGTGCTCAAGCCAAGCCAAGCCAAATCAGTAAGGTCTCATGCATGCATGGGTATTCTTGTATTCGATCCACCCCAAAGGGATTTTAGTTTCTACGACTGACCAGTGGTTCCTTTATTGTCTTTCTTTGTTGGGGCTCTGTTCCTTTATTGTCTTTCTTTGTTGGTGTTCTGTTCCTGTTGTGGTTTCTTTATTGTCTTTAGATTCTAGACAGATTTTAGCATGCTTTATTATGGTGGTTGAATGGGGGAGAGATTTTTTCTACATGGTGATTGTATAGCAGTTGACCAAATCTTCTACTACACCTTCACAACATTATGAATATGTGCAATCTAATTGTTTATGTCTCTTGCACTTTCATGGAGAATCCTTAAAAATTTCTTCGGTTCCCGAGACATGGTTTAGTTCTTAGTGCTAATGGCCTGAAGCTTCTTTCCAAGAGAAGTATGACATAATTTATAGGGTGCATTGTGCAAGTATTGTCAACATTTTTCCAAAGATTAAAAAATACTCATGGAATCCTTTTTATGCCTAATATTTGATTAAAGAAGCCTTTGGCATTGCAAACCCTTATGTGTCTGATGGTGTTAATGTTATTTTTATTGTGGATGATGCATATTATTAGTCGTTGCAATTGGATGTTATGAGCTAGAGCAACATTATGTGCTCACAGTTATAAACTTCTGAGCCCCTATCATGATGCTAGTAGGCACCTACATTCTGTTGATTTATTTTTGTTGTTTCATGTATTTAATTGTGAGGGTGAAATTGTGAATCACAGTTTTAACTTTTAATTTTAAGCTATTGCATTGTAAGATAGATGTGATTGGTGTGTGATTGAGAGTTGCAGAATTTTGTACTTGTTGTCATAATTCCAGTTTAACCTTTAATACAAATTTAAGTAAATACACTTTGTTGTTCGGGTTTTTTTGTAGAATGCAGTGATTGTACAGTCTGTTTTTTAGTATATACACAGTCTGTGGTTTCAGAGTTGTTTAGGGTCTTTGTTTATAGGAAGTGCATATTTGTGTACCAAGCAGTTACGTATAACAATAGGAACGTACATCCTGCTAATTAAATTATGTTATTTCATGTTTTATTCTCTCAAAGTATAAAGAACATCATCTCTATATTTCATTGGAGTATGGATATAATCACCACTTTTGGTTGCAATGATTCCTAGTCTGTAAATTTAGTTTAGATCAGGTCTTTGTATAACAATTCACTGTTAGTGATGTCTTCTTCTTCAATCATATAGCAGATTCTTCAATTGGTTGTCATATCATTAGTGTATCATCAGTTTATGAGTACCTTCTTATCAAACAAGATTAGCCCTTCAAAGATACTTTAACAATGGTTCATGTAGAGACTTGGGCCCTTAAACAATTTTCAAGAATAGTCATAATATGATTCTTAAGCCCAGTCAAACTATCTCAGCCATGTAGTTCATATTCCAATCATGGTTTACCAAAATAGTACCAAATTGGACTTAAACAATCAATACATGCACCTTATTCATCCTTGGTATGCAGTTTTCTGCTACTTGTCATCTCTTTCATTTTACAATGGGTGTAGCTTTACTGTTGAAGTTTGCCCCTTTTGTCTTGTAGTTTTTCATTTATAGGAACTAATCCCCCTAGGCTTGTAATTTCTATTCTTACTCATAGTTGTTGTCCCTAATCATGTTGAGGTGTGAAAGGTGATCTTCACATCTATCATATCTTCTTCCTTTAAGATAGATGACATCCTATTTCACATTCATCTTTGAAGATTATGCCAAAACACTACAAGACTGGTTAATAAAGTGTACTCAATTTTGTAATAAACTCAACAACTTCATATCACTTGACCAATTATGTTGCTTCTAAGCATATCTTTTCTTGGTCTTTTTAATGACACCACAATCTTCTTATTCCATCATGTCTTTGCATTGCACTTGAAAATGAATATAGAGATAACACTAATGCATAATCTACCCCCCTCCAATGAGTAGAGGCCATCCTTTATAGTGTTTGGGATGCTATCTTAAAACTGTTCAGTTAAAAGACCCCATATACTTACAATTAGTTACACAAGGTTACTTCTAGAACTACACCCAATTTAGGTACTTCACAAATTTATAGTAAATGCCACATATATATTCTGGGATAGGTGGTTGGGAGGGTACATTTCCATTCATACCATATATGAATTGATACTACTTATAGAATTGGAATAATTATGTAGACTATACATTTGAACCTTGTGTTGGAATTTTTATGCTCAAGGCCTTATAAAGTAGTGAATGTGTGTGAAGTGTGATGTCCTTAATCTATGCAATGTGTCTATTCCATTTATAATAATCCAACTATTATTTAAAATTCATGTAAATAAACAAATAAATATTTGTAAAGAATAATTCATCATACTTTTATTTATATGTGCAAGAGGCTAGGAAAATAATGTTGATTTGTGAGAAAATGTCAGTGTAAAAACTAGGCCAAAAGGCATTGGTTTAAGGATGCTAATAGGTTCAAAAAGTGATAAAATAGACACCCAACGTTATCCCAAACCAATATTATAACTGTCCTTAGATTTTATCTGTTACATTAGTAACTGTTTTCCTTCAGTAACTACAACAGATCCTTCCCCTAGGTTTCTGTGCACAGCAGTGAGGCATGTTGGATGAGGTTGAAGCAGTGGTGGAAAGGATGAGGTGCAGCACTAATTAGGCCTCTATAAAGTATAGTAGTCATCTAGGTGTGGTTGAGGATGCATGCATTAGAGAGCCAACATTATATTTTTATTGTTGTAGAAGTGTTGTTCCAGATTTAGGACAACACATGCATTTTCATTAGTTAAAGGTATTTTTTTCTTTTGTTAAGGTCAGTTCTTTAATTATTAAAGTGCATGCATCAAGGGAGTGGGATAGGTCTTGGATAGGTTGCAGTTACTTAGGAGGGAGGCATATGATTCCATGCATTCAATTCTCTCTTAATGGGCATTCTATTCCTAGCAGAGTGATACATGTAGACTCTAGGCAGAGTTAGGGTTAGGATTTTCTCCTAGCCTAGGGAACACCACATGGATGATTGCAAATCATTTTAACCTTATCCTTTTTTAGTCTATAAAACAAAGGTAGGGCTCTCTATGCAGATATGATAGTAGGAGTTTGTGAGACTTCAATTTTTAGCTAGTGCATTGAATTTCTTATTTCTGAGTCAATATAAGCAGATGTGATTGAGAGTTCATATTTGTACTTGTTGTTTGTTTTTTCAGATTGTATGTGTATGCAGGTTTAGTGTTTAGACTTTTCTATTTTGAGAGATGTTAGTATTTTTTAGTTTCCTAATCGTTAGGTTTAGTTTCTGAGTGCATATCTGTGTACCGTGTGCTGAAAATTAACATGGTATCATAGCATGTTATCAAACATCTGCTAGGAGCTGTGTATGGAGTGGGATTCTCCCTGTGGGAGGGAGTTGTCAGAGGATTTCACCATTTGGATGCAAAATTGATCTCAAATATCTAAGGAGTGAATTTAAGAGTTGTTGCATTTATGTAGGAAGTTTCCAAAATGGTTTACTTGAGCTTTGTGAGTGACTATTGAACAAATTTATCTCTCCTTGGACCATTCTTCATTTATTAGGCGAGTTCACTTATTACTAAGTTTTTTCTTCTATAACCAATGAATCTGATATAGTGATGACAAAAATATATATAAAAATGTACCTTGAGAGAGAGAAAATATTATTGGTCTTGTTGGTCCTATAAAGGAGTTGCATGTCCACCTTATATGGTTCAACTTGACCTTTTGGGTTTGTTGTTTTTTTGCTGTGCCCCCTTGGGTTGACTCATGATCCTTTATCTTACTTTGTCCATAGGTGATGTTTATTAATGTTTTGATACCTTACCTTAAGGATCATGACTAAACTCTCTCCCTCTATGTGATCTTTGCATGATCTTTGTTGATGCTCCATGTAATATCTTGTTGCACCACCCCCGTGACTGGGATTTCCTTGTTACACCTTCCAAGTGATCACTTTGCACCAGCGTGACTATGATTTTGTTAGATTGTGGGTCCTCCCCCAGCATGACCATGGCCTATTTCTTGGGTGGACTGTGGGTTCTTCCACGGTGTAATCATGAGTCTGTTTCTTGGTGGACTGTGGGTTCTTCACCAGAGTGACCATGATCTATTTCTTTTAACTTTCTTGGTGGATTGTGGGTCCTTCAACACGGCCAAAAGACCTGTTACTTAGTGATACCTTGAGAGGTCCTTCTCCAACATGACTATGATCTATTTTCTTCAGTGTACTGTGGATCCTTCCCCAACGTGACCGTGATATGTTTTCTTGGTGGACTATGTGTCCTTCTCCAACATGACCATGATTTGTTTTCTCGGGTGGACTGTGGGTCCTTCCCTAGCATGACCATGAGGTGACCATGAGCTTGTTTTCTTGTGTGTATTGTGGGTTCTTCCTCAGTGTGATAGTGAGTTTCACTTTATGGGTGGACTGTATTTTTTCAAGCATGACAGTGAAAAGTATGCTTGTGTGTCTCTGTAGTATGTGACTGCATCCTTACCCATCATGACTTTGTTGAAAGCATGACTATACTGGCTATGAATTTGCTTGTTGACTAAGAAGTCTGGGTCAGTATGTTGTCAGTATGCTTATGCTTTAACCCTCTTTGGATCTCTCTCAAGGTACATAAATTTTTTGTCTAGATTGACTTGTCCCTTCGGTGACAAGATCAAATCTGAAAAATCTGAGTATATGGTTGATTCAAATATTGGTTATTATTATTTACTGTTGATATCTATTGCACATTACGTTATCATGTTGTTAGTGTACATGGAATTTGATGATTCTCGAGGACCAACTTTAACGCAGTGAATAATGGAGTGTTAAGTTGAAAGAGATGAAAAGTATGTTTGTTTGCTTTTATTGAAAAGTATTGGTTTTCTTGAAAAGTATAGGAAGCTTACTTTATAATTCTCTTTTCCTTTAATCACACATCTAATTCTCATGTCTCTAATCTAATAATTAGTGCTATTTTTCCTTTTATGTCAGATATTACTTGTTTACCATATGGAACTTATGTAGGTTTTGAGTTGTAGTTACCAGAGTAAAAATAGCATATTATTCCAATTCTTAGATTTGTTTTTGGATATGATACATCTGGATATGGCCTGGAGGTGTAGTTATTAGTAAGGCAGAAATATGGTGGTTTCATATGCACATTATTCAATATATTGTCTCAGTATGTAGGAGTACTTTCAAGTACTCTATTCACTATGCATGGACATATGTTCCACAATATCCGAGGTATGTGATTTTCATACTCTATTGAATAAAACACTGAATTAAATTTTAGGATTGGATTGTTGAGAACCCATTTTTTTAAGAATGTCACTGTAATACTATTTCATATAAATGGTCACACAACTAATATAATACTTACACTTGTCTAAGCTTGTTTGATTTTTCTAAATGCAACTCTGTAGATAGTGACACACCATTCAATTTCATTGATGTAGTACTGTTTATCGTCACCTTAAATTTTAATGAACTTGTCACCTTTTCTGATGAAGGTTTAATGCCATATTTTATAAGGGAAACTTGCTCATGCTTGCGAATAGACAACTACTTATCTAATTTCCCTTGGTTAAACTTCTCTGAGACAGACTTCCCATGATCTTTCTTAAGGCCTCTGCTATTTCTCTTTGTTGGGGTCACACAAGATTTATTCACCCTGATGCCCTTTGACTTGTATTCATATTGCTCAGCCTCACCCTTTTGTGCAACATAATCCTTGATAGGAGGTCTGCTGATTGAATTGACTTTCCTCGAAGCTAAATTTGAAACATCTTGCTTCTTTGGAGAAGAATCACTGGTGCAGTCACACTCTATAGCTTTTGTTCTTCCATTTTTGGATCAACCAATGATTCAGTAAAGATTTTAGCATGTGCACTCTTCTCATCCTTATCTCCAATATTCCATTAATCCATATGTTTAGAGGACATTGAATCTTCAAACCATGTTTCCATTTGCTTCTCCTCTACCCATTTAGTAGGTTCTCAAGAAAACCTTATAAAGGATTGATATGAATATGAAGCTCACCACAGGTTTCTTACTACCACCTATTTTGGTTGCTTCTTTTTAGATCAATGTGTCTACTTTGACACATTCCTCAATTCCCTTAACTCACTTCTTGTCTTTATCAAAGCATTTAGTATAAGATTTTTCATCTACAAAAATCTTGTATGCATCATCCTGTCCAATCACACCAATTGTCACTGACTCCACTAAAACAGTTGTAGCCTTTGCAACACATGCAGACATAACTTCCTGAACATATCACCCTTCAAATTTTTTTTACAGTTTGGAACTTGAATGCTCTCTTCAGTGTTTCCATCTTTAAAAGATTCAAAATTGCTGACAATGTTATATGTCACTGATTTTATACGATCTAGGAACTCACGATATTTATTATCCTTTGGTGGCAAACACATTCAAAATTAGTTTGTGTGTGAGGTCTTGTTGGTAATAAATTCCTTATATATGATCGAACAAATTTCCAAATCCTTGGATACTATTATCTATGTGCATCATTGACCAAGTTCCAATCTACATAATAATGGTTAAAAAATATACAGAAAAATTAGTAACTTTGATAGAGTCGAGGAGAATGAGTAGACTCAAGGAAGGATCCACACCCTTTGAATTAAACAACATATCAAATCTTGGAGTATATCTCCAACACTGCTTTCTTTTTGCATTTGATAGGGTTTATGTGGTTTGAGCATCCTTTGTTCTCTTAGAATTGGTAGCTTATACATCCTACAAGGACCACGAGTGGCCATTTCCATGTCATAAGGCTATTGGGTGACTTTTAAATACATCCCTTGGTCTTGAGGATGGGTCATTTGATGTTTTCAAGGCAATTTTCATCGATAGAAGCATTGTATGTTGGTTGTGAGCATGGTTACACTAGATTTCTTGCTAAAGTTCGTACCGAAGGTCTCCCACAAGGCATTGAAATACACACTAATGAAATTATTGTGGATATTTCTATTGATCAGTACTCTAATTTTTGTGACAAGGTTAGAAAGCACACACTTCTCTGGATTTTTCTCAAGGCCATAATAATTCTTGGGTTATGGAATTCTAGAGGCCACACAACATAATTTTCCAAGTACCCTAATCCCAACAAAAGGATTTTATTTTTTGTTTTCATTTCAATAAGAGTCATTGTCCTTCTATCTGAAAAAATATATCAGAGTTTCTTGTTGTGAACAATTGAGGTAAAAAACTTTGTATTATGTATGTTCTAGTGCATAAAAAATGAAGATTATCAATGATTTAGGCCTTAGGTTGGCAAGACAGTGAGTTATGTTAATGTCCACACAGTTTGGATGGAATTTAAGCTGCTAGAAAAAAATTAACCCAAGAAGAGTGGAGATTTCAACAGTGCATATACTGAATGAAAACAAAGTATTTTTCTTGGTCTGTCTTAGCATGAGGAGTTTTTACAACTCAAGCATTCTAGAATATAAATGGTTTTTTCTTGAAATTTACATTTTTTTTACTGCTCAATATTGAGTTAGATATTTTCATGACATTTTTGAAGTTTTTGTTGTGTGCTTGAGTCTGAGTAACTGTTCAACGCTTTCTATATCAAGTATCAACTATTCTTATTTCAACCAACCTAGTAAATCTCAATGAGTTTGTTACCCATTAGTTGTTGGATCACTCTCTACTCCAGCTTCTACTTTGCTAATTTTAAATACTGAATTACAGATCTGAATATATTTATTTTTATTTCTATGCAGTCACCCCTCTACGGTCCTCTTCAACATTTTTTGCTGGCTTCTTTATATATTTTTTTCTTCTTCACAACAATTGTCTTCATCAAACTTTCTTATCGTTCCACTGTGCAATTTATTCTTCACAAAATTCTTCCATACTTTGTTTAGAATCCCTTCACTCCCCAGGAATGACTTGTTTCTCTCCTTGACAGTAGGTTCCAATGTCACAACTATTTGTTGGGATAATCCGAGTTAGAAATAAGCCTCCAACCTCACTATACTTTCTCTGATAGTAATTGATGCAAAGAGACTAAGCCCCTTGTGAATTGGAGCAAAGTGAAAACATAGTGGAACAATGACAACTCAAATTCATATGTTTTTGCAAATTAATTTATCAAAGGAATCACTCATCATCATCTATATGCATTAATTATAATAGAGGTTATCACAATAGATATTAAATGCCAATTATAAACTCTGTTATTATTCTCTCAAATCATGTCGAAAGCTCTCAGGCCAGTTGCTAAATTGCAAAGCAACAATAAAACACTCAGAGGTATTTATATAGCAAAATCCCCATTTATTGCCAAGTCTCGTAGGGAACTTGTCCTGAGAATCCCCTCCCCCTTTCACAAAAAATCCATGAAGCTTTATCTTCATGGTGGAATGGTTAGATTAATTGGAATTTTTAACTGCTTCTAAACTTTGTTACCATCTATCTTTTCCATCTAACACCTAACCCCCTTTACACAAACTAATGTGAATGCCATCGTGTACTTTATCACTGGTGGGGTGGCATTCCAACAAAGCACAAACAACCACTAAACAAACAACATCAAATATCCATGCATCCTTTATACATATGCCATGGCGTTATAATTGGCATGGTGAGAAAATATTGTGAAAGAGAATTCCATAGGTAATTGTAGAGGTTCATGTCACTTAAGTTACATGCTCTTTAATTTCCATCACTTTGTCAAAAATTCTAATGTTAAAATGGGCAAAGAGGGCATTTACAACTTACACAAGTACTACTTAAATTCACACAACAGTGAAACTAAAGATGTAAACATGTACTCTGCCATGTTTCCTTCAAAACCCATATGTCATATTTGCCACCACCACCATCTAGTGCACCCAAAGTGTCACCCAAGTTACTCGCTGACACCATTTTGTCTAAGTATTTCCTAGTTGCACAAAAATGCATGCCCAAGTTTCAATACTTGTTGAATTCAGATGATTCCACTTGTTGAGTGTTCTTTTAATAGTGTAGACCTTTTTGTGTTTACAACATTTCATTTCTTGGGAAAAATCATCACTGCTCTATAAGACTGTTATCTTTTCTTCTAGACCTGATTTTCCTGCACCGATCCATTATACAAGGATGTCCACTGTCTCTCTAACTTGTATGACTTATATGCTGATGTTATGGGACTATCTGTTGGAGGCTACTAGGATTCTTCATAATTTACAACCTTACAGGTAAATTTATAATATTGGCAGATACATTTATCTCCAGAATTTTACAAGCCAATCTAATTTCTTTCCATAAGCATCCCTGTAACCAAACTAATTTGAATTAACAACCCAATTTTGATATCCAAATGATACCTTAGTTGGAATCACACTTTTTTTACTGATCCTTTTTATAAGCATGAGCATTCTGCTTTAAAATCAAGTGGTGCATCACAGAAATTCGATGTTGTCATCCATTTCATTTATGCATTCTCAATCTTTAACATGATCACATGATCTTATAAAATATATATGGAAGACATTTCACTGTCATATTTTAGATAAATCTTATGCATTGTTATGATTCTTTTTTATGTTAAATATATGGTATTTGATAAGCTTGTTGATGATCACCATATTGACCTTTGAATTATGGTGGCCCTGCCCCTTTTATCTGTACTTCCACGGGGATTTTGAGGATGAAGTATCCAATCTCACACTCTATGATGAGGGTCTTTATCTAGGATGTTCTTATCAATATTTTGTTTTGATCCTTCTGTGTCAGTATTTGAGTCAAATGTCTTGTAGGATGCAGGCATGTTGAGAAAATATACTCTCATAACAAACGATCAATATCTTCCCCAATATTTCAAAAATATTCCAGTCTTCCTTGAGCATATTTCAAACAAAGTTCTATCTAGTGCACATTTTGTTTGTTTGGCATGGACGATAATTGTAAATTAAGAATTTTTCCCTCGTCTCTGGTGAATTCAAACATCTTTTTATTTAAAACTTCATTTAGGGTTAGAATGGTAATTCCATATTTTGAATCTCTGAATGGAAAAGGTTTCACATTACTCTTTTCAAGTTTTCATGCACCAGGGGTCAAATTTTGACTCATTAGGTTAGCATTGCACGATATTGCTTTCTATTTTTGGTGATTTTGCTCATTGCAAACACTCTATTCTCTGGCCACTGATTAGATTCTGTGGAATCCATATCCCACTTGTCATTGTCTATGGCATTCTCTTGTCATATATTTTATGTTCTAGAAACAACATTTGAAAGATTTTGGAGATCATGACAAGAGTGTTGCAACACTTCTAACCATTAAAGAGTATTGGTGAGAGTGGTGCAGATGACCTTACTTAACATTAAGATTGTGATTTTTCAAAGCATTAAAAGGACTCACTTTCAGTGGTATAAATGACAATTATGATTTTTCAAAGCATTAAAAGGACTCACTTTCAGTGGTATAAATGACAATTATGATTTTTCAAAGCATTAAAAAGACTCGGTGCCTGTGGTATATATGGCAGTTGTGATATATCAAAGCATTTAAAGGACTCCATGCCAATGGTATAAATGAAATGTTATTGTTGAATGTAACCGTGCCTTTATGATAGCTACTTCTTTTCAGTTTGCTTATATTAAATCTATCCTAGTTAGTAATCATGTGATTTTTTTGCTCTTTGGATGTTGTTGTTATCATGTTATGCTATGGTAAACTCAATTACCCTTGAGGCTCGCAATTTCATCTTTGAGGCTCCATTACCCTTGTTACTGTAAAAGTTTTCATTTTCCTTTATATTTCCCATTTTACCCTTTTAATTTTTTATTTTATTTTATATTAACATGAATGGTTTCAGGATGTTTGAGAGGGATTCCAACTTCATTCGACTTCATATGAAGAAAATATAATTTCACATCCCATCCAAAATTCAGCAAATTCAACAATTTTTAGGATGTTCAGCATTTTAGGATGGAATTCTATAAATGATATGTTCTTCATAACCTTTGCTTGGTATGCCCTTGGTAACAAGACATGCCCTCTTAGCGATGAAACTACCATCTAGGCATATTGACCAATATGCTCCAGAAACCACCTCTGTGCTAGCCAATTTGATAAAATAATTGGACAATGTTTATTAAACTATAGTTGAATTGTTGAACTTGGTATTATGTGATGGATTGCAAACTATTAGAAGTTTTAATTTATGTTTCATATTTTTTAAACAAATTTCAAGTGCCAAATTTTATATTATCTAATTTGATAAGATGGATAAACTATTATTTTGTAGATTTTATGGATGTAAACTTAATTTTCAACACATTTCTCTTGTATTTTTACTTTTTTTTCTATTTGTTGAGTTTCATTAAGTCTTCAGACAAGTTTTGCTGAGTCCTAGGTGTTAGTTTTTATACCTCAAAAGTGTCCTCCATCCATGGCACACATGTTACAGACCTGGGTGTACATTGCAGTTGCAGGTACAGTTAGTACAGCTTCTATTAGGGAAAAGTCTTCAGTCCTATATGGCACATTGATTACGGAAGACAATATTATGTTATAAAGGGACTAACAATTCTAATTTTGGAAGTCCAGATTTAGCAGTTTGATTTCCCAGTTTTAGGAAAAGTAGTTTTTCCATAATTAGTCACTTTTCTGCTTTTGAGTTGACTTTTCATATTTATGTAAGCACTGTTTTAGTTTTATTTTGTTTGCCTTTAGATAAAGTACAAGAGGGGAACTTAATCTTAGGGAGCAGGTGCAGATATGAAGGAGGTTGTTCTTCTTGCTGGAGCACTCCATTAAAGACAATTTCTTCATGCAGGTTGAGGATTCTAATCCCAAGGCCAAAAATAGACCAAGGGTTGGACACTGATTCAAGGGCTGGATCTTCTTTATTGTAAACTGTAGATGATATTCTTGTGTTATATAAGAGGGATCAGGGTAGCATTTAAGAAATCAATGTTTTACTTCAATTCGGAGTTAAGAAGTAGGGTTTATCTAAAGCAGTGTATTTAATTTTCTAACATAGTTGTTATCATGTTATTCTATGGTAAACTCCATTACCCTTGAGACTTGCAATTTCAGCTTTGAAAAATTGTTTAAAATGATAATACTTTTGAGATCATCTAAAGTTTGCAATATGGAATCTCGAGAGATGGGGGCAACAAAAATAACTTACAGGGCACATACCTGATAGTATTCATCTAGGTTTTTAAGTTGGTTAAGGAGAAAATGGTTCATGATCTTGGCTAGGCACAATGAACTTTTTGCATGCAACCCAAGTACTGTGCTTTGGTTTTATGTAGTTGTAGGATCTTATAGTCAAATAGTAGCTATCCCTTTTGGTTGACAGTCCTAGTTGTCTACTAATTGAGGGCTGGAAATCACCTTGTTTCATACAGTCATTATGGCTATTCCCTTGGCTGCAAAATAATGTCATCTTAATAGACAATGTTTTGCTTGATATGGTTTGTTAACTATTAGGGAAGAGATTATCCTTGGCAACTGCTTTATTCCCCCCTCTTATAAGTTGTTCATACCATCTTTCGAAAATAATTATTTTTTAATTAGCCTTAGTATTTCCCTAGGAAAACACTGCACATTTTGCATCTAGGGTCAAACTCATGTTCAATAGTTAGTTCACAATTTGGGCATTGATATTGCTTGTACAATAGAAAGCAACACATATGGGATTGGATAATCTCCAGTTGGCATCAGATGTGGTATCTATATGCTATATAAGATTATATGATCCTTTTATGTGTATTACAGACAAAAAATCCCGAAGAGTTGTGATTCACCATCATATTGAGGTTAATACCTGTTGTATTCCCGTGTGGAAGATTGGCTTCATTCTTTAGACTTGTATCTAATTTTTTGTATGATAAGCTATAAAATAACACAAGTTAATGTTTCAACATATTGAAAAAAAAGCAACAAGAATGTTCATATTGTATGCCTTTCAAGGGCTAAGGATGTCTAAATAATCAAGGAAGTCTTTTATTTTGAGAGTAATTTCACACTATTACATAAGTTCTGGAAAATTATGTTGAAAATTAGTAAATTTGATAATTATGTTGAAAATTGTAACATGTATTTGTTTTTTGGGGGGAAATGTAACTTGATTTATATGCTTTTCCTTCGCAGATTGTTTGATGAAGATGAATACAAGGAAAATGTTGATCCTTCCTCAAGCAATCCAGTTGAAAGATATGTATATATTAAGGGTGCTTCTGTAAAGGCATTTGTTGATGATGAAGATGAAGATGAAGATGAGGATATTCTAGTGAGGCATGATAAAGATGATAACTCTGAGGAAGATGAAAACAAAGACTTAAAGGATTTAGTGGAAATTACTGAGGAAGAGAAGCCAGTAGATCAATGGAGATAGGATGAACTTCATCAGAAATGGCTTGAACAATAGGATTCTGCTAAAACTGGTGATATTTTGCTAAGGCTGGGATGTGGTTGGAGACAAAAAGAGGTTAGGAAGCCAACTCTTCTTAGTGAGGAAGATGATGTTCCTAATTTAGTGTTCATGGTCTACTGATGCAAATCAAAGTCATAGTGGACTTTTGTGTTTGGAAAGGGCCATGGTATTGTATTCTTTTGGAGTTAGTATTTGGCCAAAAAATAAGATTGAATTTTAATAAAGTGTGGACTGTGGGAGAAGTTAACTCCTGATGCACCAAAGACTCAATAAAGAATTTCACAGTCTTGCTTATAGCATGGTGATTCGTGCATAGTTCATTTCTTATATGTATCCTAGCCTCTTCAGCATGACATAAAGTAACATAGATTGGTTGAAGGTAACATGTTTCTAGGAAGGCAATGCCAGGACTAAATGTACTAGGTTAAGTATACAAATTAATGATAACTGAAATGTTCAAATATATTACCATATGTTTAGGTGTTATTTTAGCAGTAACTAGAGATATAAGAACATGGATTTGTATCTATGTTGCTTCTTAATTTTCTCATATTTTAAATTTTTTATAGTTTTATAATTCATGTGTGCTTCCAGAGTTTTTAGGTGCTTTTTCCTGTTCTTTTAAAATGGATTTGCTTACCATATTTTGGACTGTTATATAAATTTACAACATTGTTTACAAACAAGAGTGAGAAATATCTTTCTAAACTCTTTTCTTTCAGTAATTAGAACATTCATATCATGGTATGTTGGATGAGACACTAATCTTCTATTTGCATTTTGTTAAGAAACTTTCTAATCTGTAGGGTTGTTTCTGTGGTATTTCCAAAAGCTTTATGTTTTTACATGCATTTTGTGCTAGCTATTTTGGGTCTTATTTTTTCTATTCATACTTATTTGTATGATTTTATAACTCTTATGGAAGGACAAACATTTGACTAGTCATTCATCCACTAAAGCATCATATTTATCTAGTATACTATATGTCCATTAAAAATTCACAATGTGCTAGTATAAACATTAGAAACTAGTGTAGCAAATACTTTGCCTAGAGTAGCTAAGGCATATGTTAGTTACTGTAAATGCAACATCTAGGTTGATTTTCACCATTATCTCCTTGGAGTTCTCTTTGGAAAGAACTTCTTGTATTCTGAGGACATTTCTTGTGTCTTTCACCCACTTTCAGATCATGTGCAATTTTGAGTTGTTGTGGAAC
The DNA here is from genome assembly GCA_001517045.1 of Pseudotsuga menziesii. Lineage (NCBI taxonomy): Eukaryota > Viridiplantae > Streptophyta > Pinopsida > Pinales > Pinaceae > Pseudotsuga > Pseudotsuga menziesii. The sequence goes on from LPNX010386624.1 coordinate 54,542, forward strand.
CATTTTTTTCAAAGATACATATCAAAAGCTCTTGCAGAATGTTTTGGGGCTGAAATTTGTAGTTTCATAATGTTTGGTGTCTGTTAAAGTAATTACCAATTATTTAAATACATAAATAATTTTTCCTCATTTTGTGTACTCTCTAGAAGAGAATATTAAGAGCACTGGTATGTATATCAAGCAGCCTGTGAAATATAAGAAAAACGGGATATATCCTTTGTAATAGGTATCATCGAGTATCGTGAATCAACTTTAATTGCTAGCTTGGTGAACGGAGTTGACTCTTTGGTCAAAACTCGCCCCTTTTTGGTCAAACTCGGCAGGATATTACCAAGTTTTGCAGAGTTTTCTAGGTTTCAGAGTTATTGAATTTTTCTGAGTATATGATCCTTGATTCTCAAGTTTATGATCCTTGAATTTTTATGAATCCAGTTAATGCCGATTTTTTTTGTGTCGCTAAGTTGACTCTCCATTTTGGATTTCTTGAGCTGTTGTTGTGTCTGAGTCTTTATTGGATAAGTAATTTTTTTTTGCAATTGGTACAGCCTAGAAAATCGCAAAGGAATGCCTTGGATTCAAGTTTGAAGTCCCAGGGATTCAAACTTGAACACAAATCCTTGAAGCCTTGAATTTGTTGAGGATTATAGATATAGATTGAGTCTTCCATATATTTTTCTATGTGCAGTGGTTCTCTGATTGACAAGTGCTTCTCCAATGACACTATAAAAGAGATTATAGAATCTCTGATGGTACTCTTATACTCACTCGTTATCTTGTTTTTATCATAGACATTATAATTATGTTCGATGTTAATGCAAGCATGCCCCTTTATCAAATACAGCAACGAGCGATATGGAGGGGAATGAATGGGTCAACGACACTATGAAAAAGCTCAAGGTATCTTCTCCAATTGGATTTAATATGACCTAAAAATCAGTAATTTCTTTCTTTCCCACCATCTATTGTATTTTTCAATTTCAATCAATGATATGTTCTGAATAGTGGTGTGTTTTACCATCTAATATATTATGGATATATGCTCAGTTCAGTCACCTGTATTAGCTGACACCTAATTAATTTGGCTCATGTTTGTTTTCAAGTTAAAATTCGGTGACACTCAAAATTTGTGTAAACTAAATCAAATAAAAAATAACCCCAACTATGGAAAGCATACATTAGTTTGAACTTTTGACACTTATGACTTGAAATCTTACTACAAGTGTCTTTGATAGCATGTGATCATGTCTATTGTGTAAGATATTTGTTTGTAATATCTTTACTTTAGTTTTTATCAAATGTGTGTCTGATTCTACTTTGCATCTAGTTTGTATTCTTAGACATTCTTTGGAGTTAAAGTGGTTCAAGTTTATTTACAGTTATTTTGCATAAAATTGACTGTTATCACTAAACACCCCTGTTTGGAAGTGTTGGATAGGTAGTTGTCTCGAATTAGAGACACTAAACACTTGAATCTCATGCCCACATGAGTGTTGTGTCTTGCATGCTTATACTCAATGTAGTAAATTGTTTCCTAGGCCCAATGGATAAGGTACTAATATCCTCGTCTACTCCTCCTTATTTCTTTCTCATTTACTCTAATTCTGTGAGGGTTTTATTACATATTCACCTTGTATTTTCCCGTCAAAACCCTCGTAGTCTTACTTTAGGGAAACACCCTTGGAACTGGAATGAACCAGCCTGAAGTTCAAGGGAGAATGGTGAGGTGACAATGGCTGCTTCCTTGAGTTGCTGAGTTTGTTGTAGGGATGGTTTTGCCTTGCAGCTATAAAACCCCTACAAATTTTCAGGTAATATATGGTTTGAATTTCATAGAGGTTTAACAATACAATACTTCTTCCACATAATCATTTGGACACTTGATGAGACACTTTTGGAGTCTTATTTCAAGTCAATTTCAGCAGTAAACTCAGCCCTAGATAAAATCTGTACTAATGAGACAATTATGGAAACTCATAACAGTCATATAACATGCATTGGGGCATGAGACATCACACTCATGCATATCGTACTTGGAACATATTTTCATAACATAAAGGACATGTTTCCATTGGCACTTGGAATGGATTGCAACCAGCAACGATGACCCTTTTATGGGCATATTTTTGTGAGAGATTGGTGAGTTTGTAGGACTATATAGAAAACTTGGAGGAAACCAAAGCTGAAGATAATCTCAGCACTCCCATAAATCCACATTTGAAATTTCTGTAGCATCCCTTCTAACAACACAAATCTTCAATCATAGAGTCACATTGTTAGAAACACGGTTAAATGGTCTCACCCCAAAACCCATTTTCCCTATTTATTGTTTCATTATCATTTCTCTATTTCTCATTTTTAGTAGCATGTAGGTAGGGGAGATTCAATTGTAGTTATATTACATGGAAGTTACGGGGTTGTAATTGGATTTATATCACATAAAAGACATCGAGCTAGTAATAGTGTGCTCATTTCTATCATTTACATGGTTCCTATGGATATGGTTTACCTTTGATGATTCAATGATCATAACTGATGCTTACTCAAGGAGAAATACCTTCAAAGTTTCACTTACTTTATACAAGCCTTTTTGCAACTTTAATGATTTTTCTGCTTTCATTTTTCTGATTAATTATAGTAACTGTGGTAGCTTGATAGATGCTTTAATTATTTTTCATGATTAATCTTTGTGTGTTTCTATTACTAGTTGTTATTCTTTCAACATAGAATTGGACCGCTATGCCCAAACATTGAGTCATTTTTATAAAATGTTGTTTTGAAATTGTCTATCTAGAGAACCATGATAAAATTAGCTCCTACAATTTTGGTGTCTTATCATTAACTAATATTTTGTAAAGGCTATTGTTGTTGGTATGTCTATTTTAAGTCCTTGTGTTGGCTCTATTGTGGTGATACCATGATACTGATAGTCGTGTTCATAGTTTTTATAACCTTTAAAAAATTAAATAGTTTCTGTAGGAAGCTTTCTTAATGCAAAAGTATTTTTTGAGAAACCATGATGTCTATTTTCCTTTATGTACTGTTAGAACTAGGCTTAAATCCTATCCAACAAAGAGGATTTTATTGAAGCATGAGAAATATTGTTCTATTTTTATTTTTAAGGGCTTAAGGCCCTTCGAAAGGAATTGAGCTCTTCACATCTTGGTTTTTGGTCGAGGGGCAACATACTTAGTGCCCAGTAAAATGCCCTTCGAAAGGAACTAATATCTTCACATATTTGTATTGGTCAAGGAAAAACATACTTAGTGCCTAATAAAATGCATATTGACAAACACAATGTCTTCAAAATATGTCTTTAGCTCATCTACATTTTTGAAATGCTTTCATTTTGATCAGCGCTTTGACATATAGTTCATAACTTGTTTTTCACATCTTGGAAGCATCTCCAAGTTGATCAAATTCAAACGAGATGAGAGTGGGGAATAGAATCACAAGAGGAATAATACACTAATTTCCAGATTAACAAAACTTGGGCCATCTATGGAATCAACGAGCTTAGGGCACAGTGGAGGTGTGGAATGCTCAAGGACAATCAACAGGTTGAAAATGCCAGTGAACCATGTTGATTGGATTAAAATTTGGAGTATTTATGTGAGGCATGATGAGTATGTGACCATTAACTAATGTCCTGATAGGGGTGCACTCTATATGCAATGTTACAAAATTTTAAACACAACATTGTATGTTTTCTTCTTAAGCTCTGATCTTTTTCAGGCACCTAGAAAAAAAATTATTTGTTGTATATGTTCAGTTAACACACTATCAATGTTAATCATATCATAGGTCATCAACTCGTTATCCCTAGCCAGCACTTTGATTTGAACTTTTTCACATTGTATGTTTTTGCCTTAAGCTTTGATCTTGTGTAGGCACCTGGAAAAAAATGAAAAACTAGTGTTAATTTAGGAAATGAATGTGATCTATGTGGGTGAAGTAATGTGCATCCACAATATACATCAAAATAAGCAAGGTGCAGTGTGTAATGCATGTGGGGTATCATGTCAATATACTAGGTAGAAATATAAAGGGGTGTAAAAAATGTAAATGAAAAAATGGATACATGCAATACATAGTGAAAATAAGGGTTTTTTTTAATTTGGAAGGCATTGTTGAAATATTGTAACTTCGAAGAATATTCTATATGTATTTCTTTGTGGTCCCTGATGGTCATACCAGGAGAACCACTTGTATTAATTTGTACCCCGATGCTCCTAATCAGAAGAACTAATAAGAATCATGAGGCTGTCCCCTCTAATTGTAAAGATGGGTCATTAGCACCCCAGTGTGGTTACTTGAGCCTACATGTGTAACTCGAGCCTACATGATTAACTCGAGCCTACATGACAGATGAGTTAACTTAAGTGAACGGATGAATATAAATAGAGGTGTAGTGCTCCTCATTTGGAACACACACTCTCACTTGTGTAGCGCATTAGTGGAGAAGATAAGTAGCTGGAGGAGGAGGAGGATCAGGCTTTGACCTCCTTGCTGGTTTTATCTTTTATCTTTTTGGGGCATCTATATTGAGGAATATTTTGCCAGATTTTTCCATTTAGGGTTTTCCCAGGATAAATATTTGTGTTCCTTTTGTATGGTTGTGCTTGTCTATCTTTCAGTGATCCTGTTTATATGCTTTTGTTATGAAAATGAAATTAAATACTGATGTCTTAGCTAAGCATATGAAAATTTAATATGGAATCAGAGCCACCCTGAAAGAAGACATTGTGCAGCTAAAAAATATGTGGCTTATTTTTTGGGGGGGGGGGTCTCTTTCCATGATCGATCAGCAAAAGAAGGCTAGACTGACTCTCCATTGAAGGGCGCATCTTTTTGTCAAAGCGGAATTCAATTCCAAGCATTTTCAGTTTTGGTGCGGAAACTTAGGGATTTCTATAGAAGAAGAATTTTTAAGTGAGACCAGCATAGGATTTTTCTCCTCATCAAAATCAAAGTTTAGATACCTATATCAAGAAATTTGGTTGGGTGAAACTCCAAGAAAGTCAAACACTAGTTTGACCTCGATCTGGAAAAACCCTAAATACTAAAACTGCTATGTTTTGGTACATTCACCATATCCTGATATTGGTGAAGTATGAGGAGTTGAAAATTATAGAGGCTGAATATAAAATCCTTATTTACACTGTGTTCAAAATTCCACCTCAAATTCTCTATATTCTAGGAGATATGATCCCTCCAAGTTAGGGTTCCAGCCTCTTCCATAATTCATCCCTAAACAGGACACCTGGGGATAATTGCCATATCATGGGATACAGAGGTCCAAATAGAATTCCTGAAGATGTTATAGAAATAGCATGGCCTTTAATTTCTTTTGTCCAAATTTTAGAACCTGAAGATGAACCAGTGACACTTGCCATGCCATACAACTTCACTGTTATGAACAGTCCTGTAACAGGTCACCTTGGGAAAATGATCATAAATCCCAATTGGTGAAACCAATTCTGATTAAACCTATTTTGTGGGATCAGGGACATGTGAGGTTACCTCAGTGCTAAATTTCAGACATAGAGGAGCAGTAATTTTAGAGATATCACAGAAACAATAACAGGAATTTCTACAGAAGAAATTGGAAAACTAGGGCTTCTTGTTCCGGGAGCTTCCCTCCACTGTTTTCAGAAAAGGAGTACATTGGACAGCTCCATTTGAAGAGATATATCTTTCTATACAATTATATCTAAAATATTCCAATTTTTTAAAATTAGGGTTTCTCTGACAAACCCTAGATCAGCCAGCTCTGAAAGCAGGACGGACACCTCAAATCGGTAAGATCTAATCTTTTGCTATTTGCATTTGAGGTTCTCATTTCAAAATGATCTATCACATCAGCTTGATGATAATCTCGGTGAAGTTGAAAAATTCCAAGCATGGAATTATTTGATCTCTCTGAAGAAAATGAATTGGACACCTACATGAGTAGAGAGGTTCCAGTTTTAGAGGGAGATGAGCCTCAAAAACTTACACAAGAAGAACTTGATCAAGGCCAAGAAGATCATTGTTGATTCAATCACAATTCAACTTATACCACAAGTGTATTCCCTAAAGACACCAAATATGTTTTATTCCTTGATCAAGCTATTTGAAGATAAGAACTTAAATCAGAAGATGGCTTTGAGAAAACAGTTGAAGAATGTGAAGATCCAGAATGCAGAACAACTTGAATCAGTAGAAGAAGAAGTATGCAGAAGTGGTGATAACCACCTTGAATGGCCTCCCAGGATCATGGGATTCATTCATGTGAATAATGTATGATAGAATTAAGTGATTACTTTCAGATCGACTAATAAGAAGAGAAGAAGAAGATGGGAACAATTGAAGATCAAGCTCTCACCATTCAAAGAAGATCCCTCAAGCGATGAGGAATATGAAAAACTCAATTCTTGAAGAACCTCCTATTCATCTTATCATTTGGATAAGAAATGATTATTTCATGAATGAAGAAGATGATAAAGCAGAATGATCAAGATGGATTATACTCATGAAACAAATAAAAGATAAGTATTCAATTGCCATTTCATGATATTTTTTTTATACATTTGATTGTATTCAGTTGATGTGTTATGCATGATAGGTTGTTTACATTAATACTACTAATATGCATGTGATGGATAAGTATCTCATGGTGCTATACAACTCTCCAGTGCTACTTATCAAACATCTTTGCTGACATATTGGATTAGTGCACAATATCAATGATGTCATGGTAGAGATGGAAGGAATCTAGAAAGTTTCTGTGAAATATGGATGAATGGTGTATTGGCTAAATAGTTGCATGATGCATAAGAATTTGTCGTTATGCATATGTTTTACAAAATAGTTTTAACCATGCAACTAGTGCATTTGAATTGTAGGAAAGAAGGACAAGACTTGTTCCAAAGAAAAAGTGATGACAATTCAATAAACACAAATATGAAGCTCCCAGGGTCAGAGACACCATGATGGAAGAAAGATCTTCAGAGAGCGGTAGATCCACCTCAAAGGATGAAGACCACCATGGGTATGAGAGATAACTCAAGATGAAGAAAAGAATGCTATAAAATAATATATGATCAAAGAATAACAGTTGATCATGGGGAATGATGTATATGATATGATTTCAAGACATAAAGGGAAGTACATAGTATCCTCTATGTGGATCTACAAGAACAAGTGTACAAAGAAAGGTTCATGATTTTCCTCAGAAAGAATAGACTATGACATGACATACTCTATTGACCAGTATATATCAAGCATAGAACCACCTGTACAGAATGAAGAAGGAAGATAATACTCCACTTTAGGGGGAGTGACTATAGAAGATATCTGAGTTCGACACGGTATGACATGATGCTTCTTGATGGATCAAGACTTTACCAAGAGTAAAGTGGGTTCCAAACTTCAAATTTGAATGCAGAAGACTAGGATATGTTGATGATCTGACAAGACGAACTCATGGAAGATGTTATGATGAAATAATACTAGAATGATGTATGGGATATAGTTCCCAAACCAGAAGGAAAGAGTATTGTATCCTCCAAATGGATATACAAAATAGAGCATGCAGCTAACGAAAGTATCGAGAAGTATAAAGCAAGATTTGTGGCGAGAGGTTTCTTTCAGATAAAAAAAAGGGGGGGGGGAATTAATTCTGAAGAGACACTTACTCCAGGAAGTAAGGTACACTTCCTTCAGAACTATCATGGTAGTTTCTTCCATGGTGAAGTAAAGACATGCCTTCCTTAATGGTATGATTGAGAAAGAGTTTTACATCGAATAGTCATGAGGATTTGAAGTTGAAGCCAGATGGAATCACATATGCAAGTTGAAGAAGGCCCTCTATGGCCTAAAGCAAGATCCGAGAGCTTGGTATGGAAGAGTAGATAGTTTATTGTCAAGCATGGGATCTACCAAGATTAAAGCTGATCCTAACCTTTATCTCAAGGTTGTAGAAGATGAACTTGTCATCCTATTATTATATGTGGATGACTTATCCTTGATAGGAAATGAGAAACAGATCATGGAAAGCAAGAAGAAACTAGCAGAAGAATTTGAGATGAAATACCTTGGGTTAATGCATTATTTCCTAGGTCTGGAAGTATGGAAAAGTTCAGAAGAAATATTTCTCAACCAGGGAAAGTATGTAGTAGAGATATTGAAGAGATTCAATATGTTGGAATGCAAAGTGATGGCCACACCCATGGACTCCAACCTGAAGCTGTTAGCTGATGACTCATCAGAGTTAGTGGATATGACTCATTACAGATAGATCATTGGGTCATTGATGTACTTAAAAAATACCAGACCAGACATTTGTTTTGCTGTGAACACCTTAAGTCAATATCTTGTTCAACCAAGACGGGTTCACCTAGTAACTGCAAAACATGTGATGAGATATCTGAAAGGGACTATGGAATTTGGTTTATATTATGATGGTAGCCATGAGTATAGATTGTATGGCTACACAGATGTATATTGGGCTGGAAGTATCTCAGACAAGAAAAGCACATTAGGTAGATGCTTTTGTTTGGGGTCCGCTATGAGTTCATGGTTTAGCAGGAAACAATCCATTGTTTCTCGTAGCATGGCTAAAGAAGAATACATAGCAGATTGCTCTGCTAAGTTGTGAAGCCATATGGCTTCGGAAGCTGATATCAGGTCTCTTTGAACTGAAGATGGATACTACATTGATTCTATGTGATAACGAGAGTTGTGATAATAGAGAACCCTGTGTTCCATCATAACACATAGAAATCCGGTATTTCTACATTCAAGATAAAGATGCAGATGATGAAGTTTCAGTATTTACATACTGTAGATATAGATGATGGTGATTTAGTATTTCTATACTGAATATAGAGATGATGATGATTTCAGTATTCCCATACTGAAGATATAGATGATGTTTCAGTATTTACATACTGTAGATGCAGATGATGGTGACCTGATGATGCTTTCAGTACTCACATATTGGAGATACAGATGGTGATAGTTTAGTATTCACATAATGAAGATGTAGATGAAAATGGTTTAGATGATGATGCACTGACAAAGCCTCTGTCTCGGGTAAAGTTCGAACACTTTTGAGACAAGCTTGGTGTGGTTTAGAAAGACCTTCCCCGAAAGGGGGAGTAGTGATGTTGCAATGGGATTGTATCATCCCAGGACTCTTTCCCTAAAGTGACCCGAAGACCTCAATCTTCGAGAATGAAGAGGGATTGTATCATCCCGGGACATCTGTCCAAAATAGATACTGTGACTTCAGTCTTCGTGAATGTGGTGGGATTGCATCATCCCTGAAATTCGGTTCAAAATGTATCCGGAGGTCTCGACCCTCGTGAATGTGGTGGGATTGCATCATCCTTGAAATTCGGTTCAAAATGTATCCGGAGGTCTCGGCCCTCGTAAATGTGGTAGGATTGCATCATCCCTGAACTTCAGTTCAAAATGTATCTGAAGGTATCAACCCCCATGAAAGTGGTGGATTGCATCATCCCTGAACTTTGGTTCAAAATGTATTCGGAGGTCTCGGCCCCCATGAAAGTGGTGGATTGCATCATCCCTGAACCTCAGTTCAAAATGTATCCAAAGGTCTCGGCCCTCGTGAAAGTGGTGGATTGCATTATCCCTGAACCTCGGTTCAAAATGTATCCAGAGATCTCGGTCCCCGTGAATGTGGTAGGATTGTATCATCCTTGAACTTCGGTTTAGAATAGATACGGTGACTTCGGTACTCAAGAACATGTGTTGATCCCTTAATTCCTAGAGGAAGGATTGTCTGAGTTCCACATCTATGTTGATCCCATAATTCTGAAAGGAAGGATCATTAGTAACTCCGTAAATACCTAAATCCCGTAATTCCAAAAGGAAGGATCATTGAATTGATCCCGTAATTCCAATAGGAAGGATTGTCTAAGTTCCATAGATGTGTTGATCCCATAATTCCAATAGGAAGGATTGTCTAAGTTCCACATATGTGTTGATCCCATGATTCTAAAAGGAAGGATCATTAGTAACTCTGTAAAGACCTAAATCCCATAATTCCAAAAGGAAGGATCATTGAATTGATCCTGTAATTCCAATAGGAAGGATTGTCTGAGTTCCACAGATGTGTTGATCCCATAATTCCAATAGGAAGGATTTCCTAAGTTCCACAAATGTATTGATCCCATAATTCTGAAAGGAAGGATCGTTAGTAACTCTGTAAAGACCTAAATCCCATAATTCTGAAAGGAAGGATTGTTAGTAACTCTGTAAAGACCTAAATCCCGTAATTCCGAAAGGAAGGATCATTGGTAACTCCGTAAAGACCTAAATCCCGTAATTTCAAAAGGAAGGATCATGTTGATGTTTTGTTGATGATGATGATGATGATGTTTCTGATCAAAAGATCAGATGTTGCTGATGATGATGATGTTCTCTGATCAAAAGATCAGAAGTTGTCGATGATGATGATGTTCTCTGATTGAAAGATCTGAATATGATGATGATGATGTTCTCTGATCGAAAGATCAGAATATGATGATGATGATGTTTCTCTGATCGAAAGATCAGAAGTTGTTGATGATGATGTTATCTGATCGAAAGATCAGAATATGATGATGATGATGTTTTTTTATCGGAAGATAAGAAGTTGCTTATGATTATGATGTTGCTGATGATGATGATGTTTTCTGATCAAAAGATCAGAATGCAATGATGATGATGATGTTTCTGATCGAAAGATCAGAATGTGATGATGATGAGATCCTGATGATGATGATGCCGTATTATCAAAGTATGATGATGATGACGTATTGATCGAAAGATCAGAATATCATGATGAGTTGATGTTACAGTATGATGATGTTCGGTTGATGATGGTTCTGATCGAAAGGCCAAAGTGCTGAAGAAGATGTTGGTGATATAAAGGTCAAAGTGTTGAAGATGATGTTGCTGATCAAAATTTCAAAGTGTTGAAGATGATGTTTCTGATCGAAAGGTCAAAGTACTGAAGATATTTCTGATCGAAAGGTCAAAGTGCTTAAGATGTTGCTGCTGATTGAAGAGTCAAGATGCTGCTGATCGAAGCGGTCAAAGTACTGATGATGGCTTCTATGTTGATGTATTTGTAACTTCGTAATAGATTCACTTGTATATCTTATGTCTTGTACCCATATGTTTATTCTGGGAAGTATATGTAATGTATTTGAGTCATGTCATTCCCCAATGTTCCTATTAGTAGATTCAATAATGTAAACAAGTCATGTCAAGTCATTGTGGGTAACCCTCCTATTGTTCAAGGGTTAAAGTCCCCGCAGTTTCGAGGCCCTAGGGTTATTAGACTCTCTTAGAGAAGTTGGCCCTACTGAGTTATTGTCAAGTTGAGAATTAGTATAAATAGAGAGTGAGCCTCTCTATTTATCACACACTCACTCACAATCAGTTTTAGCACATAGCTGAGAGAGAAGAAGTTGTTGGGGCTAGAAAGAAAGAGGCTACCACTGTCGGGAGATCATCTTATTGTTTTTGGGTTTTACTTTTGGTGTTGATTCTATGTCTAAGGAAGTTGCGGGGTTTTCTCCATTTATGGTTTCCCTAGGGTAAAACATTGTGTTCATTCTCTCTAGTGTTTGATTGGTGTGCTTGTTATTCTCCTAGTTAAAGATCCTAATATAATGCTAGCTTAAATGATAAAAATCTAACATGGTATCGGAGCTAACTTGAGAAGAAGACACTGTGCAGCTATGGGAACTAGGGATTCCTACTTTTTGGATCTCTCTCCATAGATTTTCAGTGAAATAAGGTTGTCCTAACTCTCCTCTTTAGGGTGCATCTTTCTATCGAAGCAAAATCTGATTCTGAGATTTTTCAGTTTTGGACTCGACATTGCTGCCAAAAATTAGGGATTTCCACGGAAGTGGAATTTTTGAGTGAGCCCAGGCCTAGATTGATCAAGATCAAAGCATTTGGTTGGGTAGAACTCTAGAAAATCCAAACCCTAATATGCTCCTGAACCAGCACTACAGAAATTTAGCTCCAACTAGATCTGACATATTGACTTGGTAATATCTAAATATTTTATATTTCAATTTGAGGTTCTTAGTTAAGATGTCTCATCATACCAAGCTTGATGAAAATCTTGACGGAGCTGATAACTTCTGAACCTGGAAGTATAGGATCTCCTTGGTCCTAGAAGAAAATGAGTTGGACTCCTATATCAACGAGGAGGTTCCAATTCCAGAGGGAGATGAGGCTAAGGCCTTACACAAGAATAAGTTGGTTATGTCTAAGACAATTATTTCTAATTCAATCAAGGATCACCCCATGCCATAGGTGTCCTCCCTAAAGACACCTAAATCTATGTTTGATTCCCTAACCAAACTGTTTGAAGGGAAGAACATAAACCAGAAGATGACTTTGAAAAACCAACTGAAGAATGTAAAGATATAGAATGCAGATACCATCCAGTCTTACTTTACAAGGGTCTCTCATATCAAGGAAAAGCTGGAAGCAGTAGATGAAGAAGTGGAGAATGCGGATATTGTGATGACCACCTTAAATGGTACACCTAGGGCATGGGACTCTTTCATTCAAGGGATTTGTGACAAAAAGAAGTTAGTCAAGTTCAGCAGACTATGGGAAGAATTCTCTCAAGAAGAAGCTCAGATAAAAGCTCGAGAATAAAAGATGGGAAGTGAAGATCAAGCTCTCACAGGCCACACCAAGAAAACTAGAAGGGACCATCATCACTCCAAAGGAAATACTTCACACTCTAAAAGAGATCTGTCTACTATTATATGTTACACATGTGATGAGAAAGTTCACATATCCAAATAATTCCCTAACAAAGGGAACTTAAAGAATAAAAAGGGAAACAAGAGAAGACATCATGCTCATGTTTCAGAGGATGATGAACCTTCCACAAAGAGAATCAGAAAAGAAAGTGATGATCCTTCAAGTGATGAAGAATATGTGCTGATCTCTGCTCTCACAGGAACTATCTCACATGCAAGCAATGGTTGGCTTATATACAGTGGTGCTTCCAAGCATATGACGCGATTCAAAGAATCATTTGTGAAACTATCTGAACATGAGTCACCTCACAAGGTGAAACTTGGGGATGACTACCAGTATCCAATAAAAGATAGTGGTGAATCCTCCTATAAGCTAGAATTTGGAAAGTCTATGAAGATGAAAAATGTATTGTTTGTACTAGGACTAAATAAGAACCTCCTCTCCATATCTGCATTGGATGCAAAAGGAATGAGGGTTTCTTTTGTAGATGGTCAAGTTCTTATGTGTCCAAAGGGAAAGACTTTTGACGATGCAATAGTGATTGGGGAACAAGAAGGAGGTCTATACAAATTGAAGGGCCAACCAGAACAAGATTTGGTTCATGACTTAGTAGAACCAAATGAACTTTGGCATAGAAGGCTTTCACATGTGCATTACAGAGCACTACCACTTGCAAGAAAAGTTGTTGAAGGTCTTCCAGAAATGCAGACAAAAGATGAGGGTGTTTGCAAAGGATGTACAAAAGGAAAGAACACAAAGAAGACATTTCCAAGTAGTGAGAGCAAGGAAAAAGGAATCTTGGAAATCATCCACTTCGATGTATGCTATCCGATGTCATCCAGTTCATTAAGTGGGTATGTATACTATGTTTCTTGTATTGATGATTTTTCTAGGAAGACATGGATATAGTTTATGAAGAACAAAGATGAAGTATTCAGCAAGTTCATGGAATTCAAATCCTTGATCGAGAACCAAACAGAAAAGAAGATCAATATTTTTCGATCAGATAATGGTGGAGAATTCACTTCGAATGAATTCAAATACTTATGCAAAGATTCAAGGATTAAGAGGGAGTTAACAACTCCATATAATCCACAACATAATGGAGTTGCAGAAAGGAAGAATAGAACGATCATGGAAGTTGCAAGGGCCATGCTTCGTGATCAATATATTCCCATGCATCTATGGGCAGAAGCTGCAAGAATGGCAGTGTATGTACAGAACCGTACTCCACATAGAGTACTCGAGAATAAGACACCTAAATAAGTCCTTTCTGGCAAGAAACCAGAATTCAGCCATCTCAGAATATTCGACTGTCCAGTGTACATACACATTCCGAAAGGAAAGAGGACAAAGTTATATCCTTCAAGAAGGAACGGTGTATTTGTGGGATACTCTGAAAGCTCGAAGGATTACAGAATATAATTCCTATGATTCAAGAAGATAGACATCAGCAAGGATGTGACATTTGATGAAGAATCAACTTACAACAAATATAGAAAGAGACCTGCTGAAGAACTTGAAGAAATAGAAGCACCCAGAATTCATGACACAACCATGAATGAAGAATATCAAGAAGAAGATCAAGAAATAGAACAACCTCAAGAACTTGTAGATCGACCTCAAGAGAAGAATCCTCACAAGAGGAAACCTACTTGGGTACGAGAAGCTATCTAAGGTGCAGAAAGATATGGGGCTCCAGAAGAATCACACAGAGAAAGGAAAAGAACCAGGTCCTGTTCCAGTTATCTATCCTTATTATGTGATTTCATTGATAAAGAAACTTCCAACTATGAAGAAGTAACAGAAAAGAAAGAATGGAAGGATGCTATGATCGAAGAATACCAATCAATCATGAAGAATGATGTTTGGGATGTTGTCCCAAGACCTGAGGGGAAGTCTATAGTGACTTCCAAATGGATATACAAGATCAAGCATGCTGCAGATGGCAGTAGAGAAAAATATAAAGCAAGATTCGTGGCTCATGGCTTCTCCCAGAAAGAAGGAATAGGTTATGAAGAAACTTTTGCACCTGTAGCCAGATACACTTCTATCAGATCAGTACTTTCTCTGGCTGCAGTGATGAAATGGAAGATGCACCAAATAGATTTCAAGACTACTTTCTTGAATGGTGTAGTGGAAGAGGAAGTGTATGTGGAGCAGCCACTTAGTTTTGAGACACATGACAGGGAGTCTCGTGTGTAGATTGAAGAAAGCCCTATACGGTTTGAAACAGGCACCCAAGACATGGTACGGTAGAATTGACAGCTTTCTATCCAGTTTGGGATTTACCAAGAGTAAAGCAGATTCCAACCTTTACTACAAGGTTGAAGATGGCAACCTAGTGATGCTCCTACTGTATGTAGATGATCTGTTTGCAATAGGTATGGATGGGTTGATTGCTGATACGAAGAGAAAGCTTGTTTCTGAGTTCGAAATGAAGGACTTGGGTATGATGCATTATCTTCTAGGCATGAAGGTGTGGCAAAATGCAGATGGAATCTTCCTTGGACAAGGGAAGCATTAGAGGAAATTTCAACTCAAAATGGGCCTTTTAACTTTAACTCAAATTCCATGTCATCATGTGTTAGCCAATGAAATTGCTTTAAATTTGAAATACCGTATAGGTCTTAAACACTTTTTTAACATAAATTTGGGGATAGGTATCATAAAAAAAACTACTTTTTTTATTTGTATTTTCAACATAGCTCCCCGTGTTTTTACTCAAATTTCGATTGGGAGAGCTCATTGGATGCGGAATTAAATTCCGCATCCAACGAGCACCCACTCTGCATACTTTTGATGGACCCCTCTACCCCAAAAACAAGAAATACCTGAAACAACATGATGATGACATCATCATCACATTTTTTCAAGTATTTCTTGTTTTTGGGGTAGCAGGGTCTATCAAAAGTATGCTAAGTGGGTTCTTGTTGGATGCGGAATTTAATTCCGCATCCAACGAGCTCTCCCGATTGAAATTTGAGTAAAAACATGGAAAGATATGTCGAAAATACAAACAAAAAAGTATTTTTTTCTTTTCTTCCTCCAAAATTAATAAATATTATTTTATTATTTTAACTATTATTTTATTAATTTTTTTTAGGAGTTAGATTTTGAGTTGAAATTTCCTCTAATGTATGCAGTAGAGATCCTAAATAGATATGGGATGATGCACTGCAAGGCCTTAATCACACCTATGGAATCGAACCTAAAGCTATTGAGGGATGCTTCATCTGAGTCAGTTTATGCCATGATGTATCGTCAGATTATTGGGTCCTTGATGCACCTGACGAATACAAGATAAGAAATTTGCTTTGCTGTGAACACCTTGAGCTAGTTCCTAACAAATTAGAGACATGTTTACTAGATTACTGCAAAGCATATTCTGATGTACCTGAAGGGTACAGTTGATTATGGGCTCAAGTATAAGGCTGATCAAAAGATTAACCTGGAGGGTTATGTTGATTCAAATTGGGCAGGCAGTGCCATCGATAGGAAGAGAACTTTAGGGTGCTACTTCAGTATGGGATCAGGTGTGATCTCTTGGTTTAGAAGGAAGTAATCCCATGTGGCATTGAGTACAGTCGAAGCAAAGTATGTCGCAGCTTATTCAGCTAGTTGTGAGGAAGTATGGCTAAGGAAGCTACTATTTTATTTATTTGATCTCTAGTTAGATGCTACTTGTATATATTGCGACAACCATAGTTGTGTGAAGTTGTCGAAGAACTCCGTGTTCCATGACAAGTCGAAGCATATCGAGATCAAGTATCACTATATCAGGGATATGGTGCAGAGAGCAGTAGTGAAGCTCCAGTATGTTGCGATGGATGAACAGATAGTTGATGTGTTGACTAAGCCATTGGCTAGGGTGAACTTTGAGTACTTCAGGGAGAATCTTGGTGTTCTCCAGATTTAGATTCCTCCCAAGAAAAAGTGATGTGTTCATGCTAAGCCCTTATGATATGGTGACAAGATTGGTTCCTTCCATGGTCAGATGTAAGTGTTGTGCCCTTTTTACATGGTGAGAGGATTGGTTCCTTCCATGGTCAAATGTAAGTGTTGTGCCCTTTTGACATGGTGAGTGGATTGGTTCCTTCCATGGTCAGATGTAAGTGTTATTCCCTTCCAACATGATGAGAGGATTTGTTCCTTCCATGGTTGGATGTAAGAGATGTGACATGGTGAGAGGATTGGTTCCTTCCATTGTCAGATGTATGTGATGATCCCACATCCAACATGAAAAAGGGCTGGCTCTGTGAAGACACATCTAGTATGAAAAAGGACTAGATCTGTGTAGATCCCACATCCAGTATGGAAAAGGACTCACTCTATGAAGACTCATCTAGTATGAAAAAGGACTGGCTCTGTGTAGATCCCACATCTAGTATGAAAAAGGACTAGCTCTGAAAAGACTCATCCAATATGAAAATGGACTGGCTTTGTGTAGATCCCACATCTAGTATGAAAAAGGACTAGCTCTGTGAAGACTTATACAATATGAAAAAGGACTGGCTCTGTGTAGATCCCACATATAGTATGAAAAAGGACTAGCTCTATGAAGACTCATCCAGTATGAAAAAAGGACTAGCTCTGTGTAGATCCCACATCTAGTATGAAAAAGGACTAGCTTTGTGAAGACTCATCAGTATGAAAAAGGATTGGCTCTATGTAGATACCACATCTAGTATGAAAAAGGACTAGCTCTCTGATGATACATCCAGTATGAAAAAGGACTGGCTCTGTAGATGTACATCCAGCATGAAAAAGGGCTGGCTCTATAGAAATTCCTATGACGAGAAGAATCAAGAGATAGCACCCGTGATGATGACCTAGTGATGATCCAGATCGAGTGATGATGATCCAGATCCATTGATGATGATCCAGCAGAGATGATCCAGCAGTGATGATCCAGATCGAGTGATGATCCAGATCAAGATGAAGATGACTTGAATATCAAGATAACTTGAAGATGAAGATGACTTGAAGATGAACATGACAAGAACTCATTGATGACCCAAATGATACAGAGAAGAAGACCTGTGCTGATAAATTGTGTCGAGAGAATACCTTCCTAGTTAAGAGGGAGTGTTGATGTATTTGTAACTTTGGAATAGATTCGCTTGTATATCTTATGTCTTGTACCCTCATGTTTATTCTAGGAAGTATCTGTAATGTATTTGAGTCATGCCATGCCCCGATGTTCCTATCGGGAGACTCAATAATGTAAACAATTCATGTCAAGTCATTGTGGGTAACCCTCCTATTGTTCAAGGGTTAAATTCCCCGCAGTTTCAGGGCCCTAGGGTTATTAGATTCTCGTAGAGAAGTCAGCCCTAGTGAGTTATTGTCAAGTTAGCAATTAGTATAAATAGAGAGTGAGCCTCTCTATTTATAACACACTCACTCACACTCAGTTGTAGAACATAGCTGAGAGAGAAGAAGTTGTTGGGGCTAGAAAGAAAGAGGCTACTGCTGTTGGGAGATCATCTTACTATTTTGGGGTTTTACTTTTGGTGTTGATTCTATCTCTAAGGAAGTTGTGGGGTTTTCTTCATTTATGGTTTTCCCAAGGAAAAACATTGTGTTCATTGTCTCTAGTGTTTGATTGTTGTGCTTGGTATTCTCTTAGTTAAAGATCCTAATATAATGCTAGCTTAAATGATAAAAATCTAACATTATACCCATCTGGTTAAATAATTTGTCGCAGTGATAATTTAGCATGTGCCAATTCTCTTGCTTAGTGGATTGATTGGTCCAACAAAATCAACATCCCACTTGTTGAATGCTTATAGTGTTATCTGCAGCGCAAGCAGCATCTCATCACACCGCGATGGTTTTCCTATCCTCTCATAGATATCATAGTACTGACAGAAACTCTTAGTATCCAAATGTGTGGTTGGCCATGATAGTCCGACTTGCAGTATCTTGCACACAGTTGCCTTTGTTGCGTAGTGTCCTCCTGCAAAACCGGCATGTTCTTCACTCATTACCTAAGGTCGCTCGTAGTCAAAAACACATCGGTGTAGTATCTCATCCGTGCCTAGCTTGTACCGATGTCTCATAATCAACGTATAATTAGTAGCTCTGACAACCAAATTTTTCTTTTGGTTAGTGGATAATCCTTCAGGTGCATAGCCTATGCTAAGGAGATGGATGATAGCATTAAACTCTAAATTCTGATCATCCATCATGTGGATCACGAATAGTTGCATAGTGAGAAATTTATCCTCCAGGATGGTTGGTTTCTCACAAATTTCGATCCTTGACAGGTGATATGGCCCAACATTGAGTCGACCAGGTTTAACTATGACCTCAAAGTCAAAATCTTGAAACAAGAGGAGCCATCGACATATTCCCCCCTGCCCAACACTGTCTTGTTGACCAGGTACTTTAAAGTCAAATGATTAGTGTACATTTTGAAATGTCCACCCAAAAAGTAGTGTCAGAACTTATTAAGTGCATAGACCATAGTGAGGCCTTCTCTCTTTGTCGTAGTGTAATTTTTTTGTCGTTGACAATTTTCAATTGGCAAAGGAAATGGGGTGGTTAAGCACACCCCCTCCTGGTTACATCAAGACTATGCCAAGCACGACAGATGAAGTGTCGACATGAACATGGAACTCCTTCTTCCAGTTTGGGAACACAAGTTTAGGCACAGTGGCCATCTTGTTTTTTTAACTTATCTAGGATTTCTAGGCATGGCTCGATCCATTGAAACTTTGCATCTTTCTCCAACATCTTCTTCATGGGTGCAGTTATCTCTACATATCCTCTGATGAACTTCCTGTAGTAGCATGTGTGTCCTAACATTCACCTAAGTTGCATGACTGATGTGGGTGGTGGTAAGTCCAAGATGATCGCATCTTTTGCTAGGTCGACCAAAATATCGTCACGATATACGAAGTGACCCAACAACAGACCAAATGGTGTGCAAAAGATACATTTCTTGGAATTAAGCACAATCTAATACTGGAAACAGTGACCCAGCATCATGCGCAAACTCTCAATATGGTCTCTTACTAGACCAAATACAATCCAATCATTAATGTAGACCTCCAAAAGTTTATGAATAAAATCTTTAAAAGAAGAGGCTACCATTCTATAAAAAATAGCAGGTGCATTGTTGAGTCCAAAGGGAATTACCGTATACTCATAGCATCCCCATTCTATGATGAAGGTCATTTTATGGCGATCCTCCTTCGTGATTCTGACTTGATTATAGCCAAAGAATCCATCGATGAATGAATAAATCTCTTGTCTTTCAACACTTTCCAATACTTCATATGTAAACGGTGTTTGGAATGGATTGTGTAGGCATGCATCGTTTAGCTTTCTTAGGTCGACACGGATCCTGACTTCGGCAATTGTCTTCTTATCCTGGATAACTATAGGGCTGATCCAATTTGATTCTTTAATAGGTTCAATGATTCCTATGTAGAGTATGAAATCCAACTCATCTTTAACCTTTTATTTATATCTCAAATTCAACCTATACGGTCACTATATGATGGCCTTAGCATCTAGTTTCAAGGGTATTTTCATCTCTCCTAGGTCACCGACTATTCCCTTCATCTCTAAGAAATTGGTAGGAAATAGGTCATGATATTCATGTGGCAAGTCTGTGATCTTTGTGACTCTCTCTTCATTCCAATAGTCTCCTATATTGGCGAACTTCAGGTTCTTTAGTGACCCAATGTTTACTTTCTTGATTTTCAGTGGCTTAAGGAACTGGTCTCTTGAAATACCACTTCCTTCTACTATGTGTGTGCCCTCTGATTTCGGTATGTTTATGTTAGTCAGATCATCATCTGGGTCTCAAATTATATTGTAGAAAGTTATCCATTGCTGAATGGTCACACTGTACTTATGAGAATTGGCCTCCTCGACAAGGATTTCAGTGAATATCTTTTCCTTTATCGTCTGAAGTGCAACATCAACTGTAGGTTTCTCATCAGCAAATTCAAATGTGTGCACGAACTGTTTTGCTACCTCTTCCCAATCCTGAGTTCCTTGTCACAATCTATAGATGTAGACCAGCTTTGGGGTGTCATTTTTTAATGTGTGGATAAAATTATGGACCCATTACTAATGTTGGTATTCTACAAATGCAGTACGACACTGATTTATGTGCTCGACAAGGTTTGACATCCCTGTATACCTGTGACTCATAGTTATGACTTCTTCACTGAATCTGACTTTCATCAACCTTCTGTACTGTGGCTAATTTATTATGTACTACTTGTTTTTACCCCAACATCTGGTGGGTGTAGGTTTTATCACATGGTATAGCAAGGATAAGTGCTACGACTCTATTACAAGTCCTTCAAACTCACTTAAGAAGGTTACAAGGTTAGACAAACCTTCATAGGTGGGAAACTCCCATATCTTGTTCTCCACCTGTCGTATAGACCTTGTAACTCTAGTGCACCTTCTCATAGAAACATCATGCAACTAATTTTTTCAGTTCTCCAACGCCTCCCCTGAGTCTGATGTGCAGGAACTAGCACTCATCCATCTTAGGTTTCCATCCATTGTGGGATTGTAGATGTGTTCAAGATAATCACCGTGTCCATCATTGTAGACATGCTCGACATATCTTTGTACCTCCAATGAATCAATGGGTGACACTACCCTCATCTCATCATCCTCAAATGAGAGAATCCTCTTCTTGAAATTAATAATGGTCTAATTATCTATGGCCCGATCTATCCCTAGTAGTGAGGAATATGGGTTTGTGTCATAAACAATGTTAATGACTTCAATGTCTGTAAATGTGTGCAACCATTCAATTTCGATAGGGACCTGACTCAACCTACCAATTGGTAGGACCTTTTCTTGATTTGCAAGTGGAAACTGGACAGGAGACTAGTCCAAGCGCGGCTTGCCCATGCTTTCCCAATTTTTTCATGTCAAAATATTGACGTCCGAGCCCAGGACAAATATGATGTAATCCATGTCATAGTAACCTATCTATGCAATCATTCTTAACTTGTGCCCAGTTTTGAACTTTTTCTTGACATGGTTAACCTTCTGGCTAGGTCGTGAATCTTCTAGAGTTTCATCTATCAATTGTTGTAGCTCTACGATAGCATCTTTATATTGGATTAGTGCTAATCAACTTGACAGAAATGACTTGAGATTACTAACCTTTTTTGGGATTTGCTTCTGGAATAGCTGTTGAAAGCATTTAGGCATATCCCTTACTTCTCCTAATGACGATGGTTGTTCTTGATCCAGGAACTCTAGTCGCACGTCCAAGAATACTTGCTTCTATTTTTGGACGTCGAATGGGACATTCTTCTATGCCACGGGTCACACCTATAGCTGCAGTTGTTCTTTCTAGGTTTCTTGATCAGCTCCAGTCGCAACACCTCCTCGTGTTATGACAACAATGTTTGGATCTCTTGGTTCAGCATCAAACATCTAAACATTAAGGTTAGGATTCGGATTTGGGTTCAGAATCTGCACAGGGTTAGGACTTGTGATGGTCCTAGCCTGCCACTTCACAATCAACTGAGGAAATTTCTCCACATTATGTTCCTACGCCTTACAATTTGAACATGTGATCACAGGATGTTGGAAATCTCTGGCATAGTGACTCAATTGTTGCTGAGGTGGGTACTGGTTCTGTTGGTATGGTGGTTGATACTAGTTCTATGGTGCATACTGATTCTAATATGCATACTACAACTAATATGGGTTCTGATACTAATTAGGTGTAAAATGTGAACGCTAATAAGATGCTTTCCCCCCTTCACCTGGATCCTACCCCTCGTTCTTCATCGAGTAGGTGTCAACCATATTTTCCTTCAGGAGCTGATACACTCTGAAATCCTTCTCTTCATGGCCTAATAACGTACAAAATTTACAGAAAATATTTGTTGAGGTACTTACAACCTTTTGCAAGTATAGACACTCCTTGTCGTGATGTCCTCTAAACTGCCATATGCAGCACCAGGGTATTCTATGGGCACTAAACAAGTTTGTCACACCCGATGAGATATATTTCATGTAGGTTGGAAAATTATCCTTAGTGTGTCCATCCATTATGCATTTCATACACCAAAATTATTCCTGGGATTCTTTTCCTTTCTTGATATCCTAGAGTTGTATCGTCATATTAGCCAACTGTGACTGACTCTGCACCACTCCTATGGCATCGTCACTGATTGGCGAGGCTTCCAACTTCATTGCCAACTCTAGCACTTGTGTCAGTGACTTGATATTTTATTGCATCAATGGGCATTTGATGTGTGTTAATAGCACAGTAACAAACCACTCCTTATGTTGTACATCTGACATCTAGAAACTTACCTTAGCCATCAATGTTTTAAACCACTGGTCAAAGTCCCATACTGATTCTTCCAACGCTTGGTTTATCTACTTGATCTTAGTGATACACTACAACTCAAATTTAGGTTTTCTGAACTTAGATATAATTGCAACACGTATTTATTCAAGATTCTTATGTGGGGTTCCATTTGGTGCAGCACAGAACTTCATAAACCAATCTAGCGCACGACCCCTTGGATTCGTGATCATTTGCGCTTTCTTTAGGTCCACGTTATGAATTAAGCAAACCATCCAAATAGCTTCACAGAGGAACCAATGTTGTTCTGGATCCTCTTCTCCATTCCCATTGAACATGGGCAACCGAATATCTACCCCAGCCATTGAGTTGGTGTCGGGATTATATGGCAAATAATTTAATGGAGGTGTACCCTCTTGCGCACTAGTCATAGTACTATCACTATCAGTATTAACAATTCTTTCAGGAGATGAAGCTCTAGAACTTACCTATGGTGATACTACTAGTGTTATGTAGTCACACCCTGATCTTGGTGTCTCCATAGACTCTTCGGACTCTTCCACTTTAGATATCGGTTGATACCCTTCCTCTTCATCGTAATACCCCTCATCTAGCTGCAACCAAAGTTCATGCTCACTTTCTTCAAACAGACTAGGATTTATTTGACCTCCTTCTATCTTTCTTCTTTTCCCTGATCTGAATCTCCTTCCACTCCTTAGGACTCTAGATTCTAGTTTAGGTTCTATACTTCCTGGGAACATCTCAACTCACCATTTCCCATTTTCTCAACAAGTCTTCCATGACATATCCCCTCCTCTAGATATGTGGCTCAACTACTCAACTACAAGATTCCCTTCTCATAAACTAGGATCTTTATCCATGTGCTGATAGATAACAGATACCTTCTTCGCGATCCTTGGAAAAAATTTCTCCCAGCCTCACTATATGAGGTTATAGTGTCTACTACAAACTCATTAATATGTCCTTGTAGAATACTGTCGACCCAAAAATCAACAGCTCTAGAGATGGTGTTACTTACATTGGTTATCTCCTGAACCAACTGATCACTCCACTCAACCACTTCCCGTCTCTGGAAATTTTCCTGCCTCATCACCAATCTTGACAACCACTCATGCAGCACAATAGGGAAATATGCAAAGAAGATCTCGTGGATATCAGAATATATGTACTCGTCCACCAAGTTTTTTGCACTCAACCGTGATCCTGCGCTCTCCTCTTACGCGAATTCTAGCATCTTAGACTCCAATCAATCCTATATTTCTTTCTTTGTCGGATGCCACAACATTTCCCTCAACTCAAATGATTAACGGTCCCAGCAATAGAACCATTTGTTGGCCTAATCTACCTTCTTGTCTTGACCCAAGGTTCAACAAGAAAACAATACCAACAAAACACCCAAGACATCGACCCAATAAATCAATCTCAGTCAACAACATCCGCAAGGTAGGCACACTCTCACCCGAGATATCTTAATGTGTAATTGCCAGCACCATGTTTCTGTAGTTGGTGAGAGATAATATTCCCTTGGCGTGTAACTAAGGCACTCTATAGAGACAAAGGTATAAAGTCTATTACTATGCGATAGACATGC
Source organism: Pseudotsuga menziesii (assembly GCA_001517045.1). Classification (NCBI taxonomy): domain Eukaryota; kingdom Viridiplantae; phylum Streptophyta; class Pinopsida; order Pinales; family Pinaceae; genus Pseudotsuga; species Pseudotsuga menziesii. Next base: position 79,252 of record LPNX010386624.1, read on the forward strand.
AACTGTGTTTCACAAACCATGTGCGGCACAACCTTTCCCCCAATCACTTAACAATTGGCACAACGGTGCTACGTAGTTGATTCCTTATACATGAATAACAGTGTGCGACTTATTGTGACTTAGAAGCTTAATCATGAAATCATACATAACATGTTGACGATGCATTAACATTCATTCATTCCTTAATTGATTAGTAATATTGCGACATACATTCATCAATAACTATAAAAATATCAATTAATAAATCATTCACATAACATCCAATATCCATGCTATTCATTCATTCAACACAGGAAATAACATCGAAACCCATCTGGGAAAAACCACCAAGGTGCTATTCATCTGGCATGAGAAATGGTTATAGCATGTTGCAGTCTCCAGCTTGCAGACTATTCTTAAGATATGTCTTTCTGACTCAATATTATTGCTCTTATTCTCTCTGGTTTATTGCTTCTATCTACTCCTACTGATCCACACAGAGCTTGGATAGACTCTTGTACTAGAGTTCTACACACTCAACTGCAAGATCCATGGCTAAACAATCTTCTACTTCTACTAGAATCCTCTTTTGTGTCAACAACAAATTACTAACTGAATCTAATGAAATCCAACATCTGCTAACAACATCTAACCCTTATACAGAGTGGGTTCCTCCTACTTATAGCATTTATAAGACCAAGTAGGATCGACTGATTACTACTCAGTTATTACAAACTCAAGTAGCTACAAAATATCTGCAATTACATTAATTCCAGGCCCAACTGGTTGCAAAAGTACTGCATGACATTAACCACAACCTTAAGTAGCCATGGAAACATCTTTCAGTCTTCTGTACTAGTCATAACTAGCTGCAAAACTGTCCTTGGTATTCTGTCGGGTTGTCCTTCCACGGTCTTTCACCAGTTTGTACTTATTCTTCTTTAACTCTTTTACCTGCCTCTTCCACCTACTCAGATTTTCCTTTCCTCGTCATAGCTTACTCTGCCCACATTTCCTTCATCGTCTGCCCACTTTTCCTCTTGCACTTGCGTGTCGGGTTCTTCCTTATGCACTTTCCCTGGCCCAACAAAATTATAGGGATGAGGATAATCATATAGGGGTTGAATAGCCTTAAACAGTGAGCATGAAACAAAGATGAAACAAGGAAGATTTAGACTTTCAAATGGTACAACTAGACTTATATGTCATGTAGGGGACATGAACATATTACCCATGTATTAATGACAAGTGGAGCATTAATGAATCGAGGTGATAGTTGAACTGAGAAGTGAAAAAATTGGGACATGCGTATTGGGAGGCTCAAACAAGTGCTTTTTTCAAGGATGGAATGCTTCCAATAAACTTATAACCCAGAGAGTGAAATTATTCCTTTTCTTTCTTGTTAAGTTTTAACGGGTCTAATAAAGTCAACTGAAGTATTTCTTCATTTCTTACAAGCTTGAAGAGAAGAGGGAATAATGCTTCATATGTAACTGATCTGTAGATTTTACGAGCCAAAATTAGTAAATTCTCATTGGTGCTTTCATAGTTTTGAGAGTCTAGAAACTCCAAAGAAGACTCTATGGGGGTTCTTTTTCATAAATTTAGTCTCTTCAGTCCGAAAAAGCATACAACAATCCATAGGAGAACTCTCTTAGCTTTTGAAGAACTAAGGTATACTTTTTCGTACTTAGTTAGAGAGGTCCAAAAAATGGGTAAAATATCACCCAACTGATGCTCCTTCAAAAGCAAGCACGTAGCCTTAGTTTTATGAGTGTGAAGGAAGGCAAGATCACTCAAAAAGTTCTATTTATTTATGAGAATGGGACAAACAAAAGTAAACTCGATGCTTTTTACTAGGGTTTAACGAGCATAACAATGACATAAAGAACACTCGAAATCTTTTTCATTTTTAGGTCCAGAGCATGAAAAAGAGAAAACTAATCTCGAACAGATTCCTTTTCTGTAATTTTGGTCCTCCAGGCCCAGAAAAGATAAAAACATATACCTGAATATATGCTTCTAGATTTTGAAGAAAATAGAGTATTTCTTTATTTGAAACTATGAATCCGAGTAATCACCTCGAGTCAACGCAAAAGACATGCTTATGGGTATTTAAGTGGATCTTTTAATGTCTACATCGTTCAAAAATTAAGTAAAGATGATATGGATGATCCTTCCTCTTCTGAGAATGGGTAAGCAGATCATCTAAGTATGGTTCAACAATATGCTTAAAATTGTGGAAAGCAAAGTTCGTTTCCCGCTGAAAGGTTGCTCCAGCATTTTTTAATCCAAAAGGAATAATTTTATAGGAAAATGTACGCCTAGTACAAATGAAGGAAGTTGTGTATTGGTCTTTTGTCTTGATTTGAATTTGGTTGTAGCCCAAACAAACATCCATAAATGAAAACACCTCACTACCCGCACAGGCATTAATGATTTGGTCGATAAATGGTGTGGGATAGTTATCCTTAGGACAAGCTTTGTTTAAATCAGAAAGATTTCTACAAATTTGTATAGTCCCTTGTTTCTTATCTACCAGAACGGGATTGGATACCCATTCCGTTAGAGAGATCAAGTAGATAAATCTGGCTTTCAGCAACTTTTCCACTTCATCCTTGACAGTTGTCGCTTTCCACGGATTTACAGGTCTAATATTCTATCACACAGGTTTGACATTAGGGTAAGTTCATATTTCATGTTCTATAATCGATGGATCGATTCCTATCATATCCTCATATGACCAGGTGAAGAAATCGTGAAATTTCATAAATAAGGAAGTGTAATTGGAAATCTCTTCAGGAGAACAATTTGCACCAATATGTACATTTTCCATAACATTCAATTTTGCAGAGATATTGATGTGCATCATGGTGGATATGCTTTCCATGTTCCCCTCGGTAAATATCCCCTCCTCTAGAAAATGATTGATGGGGAGATCAACATCTTCCGCTAGTCTCACATGGAACTCGAAATTTTCTATATTGCTTAGTTCCAAAAGAAATAAAGACTTGTGATGAAGGTATTCACAAACGTTTTCAGGTCCAATCATGGCTTCCAAAATGTATTTGTTAGATGGAAAAACCATATCTAAAAAATCGTAAGAATATATAGAGTTCTCTTCCCATGCAAGCAAGTAGGCTTCATCCAACTCTTCTAATACTGGAGGAGTTTTGATAGAATCAGAAAAAACATAAAATATAGCTTGATAAACTACCTCTGCTACTGATAGGGGAACTTGAGATTCTTCTTGTGAAGGGAGGACCCAGGGGTCAGTTCTATTCACAAGCGTAGAGATATTCTTCCCAACACTTCTTGAAGATAAGTAATCTATGGGAGCTGGTATATCAAACGTGCCCATCAACAATGTATACATTACAACTCCCAAACTTTCATTTATTGGACATGACTGATCAATAAAGGGTACAGTAGACTCAATGGTCTCCAAATCGCCCTTCCTAGTATAAATTAGTTGCTCAACTGTGACCAGTTTTCCTTCATGTGGAAACACAAGGACTCAGAATATGGACGAAGGAATAAAGCAAATTGTATATGTCCAACTTCTCGCTAAAAGTAGATTGTAGTCCAAAGGAGCATCAACCACTTTGATTCCAGTACAAACTTCTTTCTAAATCCAACATTGCACAAGGTTTTTGGGCTAAATATTATACAACTTAGTAGTTTGAAGCATCCCTCGCATTAGGATTATGAAATGTTTTCTTAAAGAGACCTTTAGGTATCTTAGGCATAGGTTCAGTCAGTTTTCCAATTGTAAGTGGGGATGAGGATTCGACAGTTGACTTATCTTTTTGTTGAGCCTCTGATTCATAATTTTTAGCTATGGTCTATAACAAAGTAATGGATCAAACCATATTAATATAAGACTGATCAGTGGGAGGAGCACCTGGTGTACCCCCAACATTTTTTGAACCAGAAGCTGTATTTTGTCCTTAGGGAAATGGATCCTTCAGGACGACCGGTTGTTGTTGTTTTAGCAACTTCTATGCTTGATATTTTAGGGGGAATTGGTAGCTCAAATGGTCTACTTGGCACAAATTGCATGGAAAATTGACCTTCCTCTTCTCTTTTTTACACCCATCAGTGTTGTTTGTGGGATTTGTTTGTTTTCGTTCCCCTCACCCTTATTCCCTTTGTTCTTTTCCCCAATGGGCTGTTGAGTTCCCTTTTGAGAATATTGTGTTGAAAATATTAGCATTCTGACGAGAGGGGGTGGTAGCCTTGTTTTCCTCTACTGTAGACTGCTTCAATAACAACTCATGGAGATGCTTATCCAGTGACTCTATAGTGGGTGTGTCTACTGAACCTACCACACCATCGACACGGGGTCTAGGATTGGGTTTGGAAAAGTGTGTATTAGACCTCGACACCTCAGGGATAATATCGTAAAGAATATCTGATTGATCATAGATAAAATCTAGTTGTTGGGCCCTAAGAATGGCTTATTCCTCCGTAGTCACTCATGATGTGGAAATTTATTTTGAAATATAAGGCAATAAAGACTTAAAAACCATTCCAATAACTATTTAGGAGGAATCTTTGCTTTGATAAGCCTCTATATCCTTCTCCACTCCTTAATGTGACCACATATATGAGTTCCCTTGATTTTTCGAAAAGTCAAAAAAAGGTCTATGTCAGCATCATACCATACATGAAGTTGAAAGTCATTCAAGAACACGGTTTCTAAGTCAAGAAAACTGGAATATAAGGCCGACGAGAATTCTATGTACCACTTTTTCATTACACTAGTTAGTGTCCGTTGAAAAAAATTCAACCGAATGGAATCATCATTCAGTGAGTTGGAAGAGCGCCATAAATGGAATGTCATGACATGGTCACCTAGGTCCTCACTATTTTTTCCTTCAAATTTAGGAATGTATGAAGGTAATTTAATGGGAATAGATGGCCAAGTCAAATCATGGCACACAGGATCATTCATTAGTTTTGATAAATATGGCAAGTTAAAAGTTTCCAGAAAAGAAATTTTTGGCCTAGCCGGAGTTTTGTATTGAGGAGTCTAGGGCGAGGAAGTAACTACACCAAGGATCCCAAAAGAGAGGTTGGGGTTGCCCCCAGCTAGTAGCTATAATGTAGTAGCATTATTTTGAAAATGGTTCCACCTAAATGCTAAAGGGTTAATAACATATGGTGTTTGGTAAGTTGTTCGGCTAGCTCCAGTCAAAGCTAGAGTTTCAAAAGTAGGATATGGTATTCCCCCACTGAAAAGTGAGAAAGGAGACCTCCCAAATGAAGCACCCAACACTTGACTAGAGGTCTGGAAACTAAATCCTATAAATGGGTTATGGTTTCCAGATGACACACCAACCTAACTAGGTGATGGACCTATGTAAGGTGTGGATGGAGTAATGTGCCCTCCATTCCACTGAAATCCTTGAACAAAAGAAGTGGACCCACTAGGACCACTTTGAGTATTTTGTAGGAAGGGAAAAGAAGTAAAAGGTGCACTAGGTATCCCAATAACCATCCCACCAGACTGACCAATAATGTTCAAAGGTGCTAAGGGACTAACCACTTGAGCACTAAGACACTATAGGTGCAACATATGCATTAGGTCTTGGAGCACTCACTGGTGGAGGAGAGACTTCGCCAGCCATCATGGCTTAAGTGAGGGTAGACATGCCTTCTCCTGAACTAGTTATACCTAAAATCAAAGGAACACCAAACTCAAGTGAACCAAAAGGATGAATTTGAACTAACATAGGGTCACTTAAATCAGTGAGAGGTGTATTATAATTTCTTTCAAACTTGTCATCTTGCAGATATTCTATATCTACTGATGGAAATTCTGTATGATTATATCTAAGTTCTTGTTCACCTGGAACTACACTAACACCTTTTTATTCAAAAGAACCATTTGTGTCTAGTCTCCGCCTTTGAGGTGGCGGTGGAGGCTCCATTGCTAAAAGTGGAGGAAGGTTTTTCAACCTTCTAGACCTATGGAGAGGTTAGTCCTCCACAACTAAAAATTTATATCTAAGTTCTTGTTCACCTGGAACTACAATAACACCTTTTTATTCAAAAGAACCATTTGTGTCTAGTCTCCGCCTTTGAGGTGGGTGTGGAGGCTCCACTGCTAAAGGTGGAGGAAGGTTTTGCAACCTTATAGACCTATGGAGAGGTTGGTCCTCCACAGCTAAAAATTTAGATCACACAACTAAAGGTCAAGCTATATCACAAACAAACCACATAACACACTAAAAAATATTATAAGTATCACAAACATAGGCAGGCGATAGATACACCTTCCAATGGAATGTCTGGGATGATTAGAGCCTAGAAAAAACTAGTGAATATTGGAGAGTAGTTACTTGGTGTCTTCTAATGAGTTTTCTCAGTGCAAGCATTTGAATCACAAAACTTCCCTCCTAAATTGTCAACTGAGGTTACCTCCTAAGTCCACCATAGCTGCAGTGGAAATAGCCTTCCACTACCAGTTGTGTAAGAACCTAAGGTTTGGATACTAGGGATACCAAACTTACAATGATATTCTGGTGGAAGAGTCAAAGGTTTGACTAGTGTGCATGGGAAGGGTATCTAAGCCCAAAATTCTAACAGCACCGGCACCTCACGGGGCCCAAAGAGTAGTACTAAAAGAAACCTTGTATGCACAATAATATTTATTTATGCTTGAACAAAGTATTGGAGGGGTATCTCCACAACTAAGCCCTCACACGACCTTGTGCTTAACTCCTATGTGAGAGGATATTTCCAATTGACCTCTTGTAAACTTGGGTTTACATAATGATTGGCCACTAAGTCCGAGTTCAGATTCTCTTGGATAGTTAAAAAGTTCCATAATCCAAGAACCTAACCTAAGCTAGTTGATGTAAAACTTAAAAACAAAAATGTTGCTAATACATTTTAAATTATACGTTGTTTTTAAGGCTTATATTAATCAAGGTCAAGAAAGTGAAACCCATGATGTTTTGATGCAACATTGAAAGCAAAGATGATGTAAAAAAATTTCAAAAACAAATGCTATTAAGAATGTTTTTTCATTTTTCTTTTTTGAAACAAATGAAATTTCTAAACAACTTTAAAACATAACACTTTTTAAATTTTTATTTTTTGAAAATAATGGAAAAACAACAATGTAAAGAGCCTAAGATAGAGCTAACTATGCAACTTCCAATGCTTTTTTTGTTTTTCTTTTCAAAAAATATAAAATATGATGCAACTAATGCAACTAATTATGCTAGACTAACTTGAATATTTATAAATGCAAGAAAGAACATTTAGATATTTAAAATGACCAACTTTAACAAGCACTATAAATATGACCTAAAACCCTACTTGGGATGAACTACCAACTTTGAAATACAAGTAGATCAAAAACTTGGTAAAAGTGACACATTTAGACCACTACCAAAGCAATAAGATGCAGACAAGCGTACTAGAGGACTGAAATAAGCCAACAAATCACAGAGACACTTGCACTTGAACCAATAAGGCCAAGAAGGAATGACCTAAACCACTCGCACACAAAAATTCAAACTTAACACACTCAATAATAACTTGTACAACATGTAGAAATGAAATGCACTCAGTAAAAAAACAGCATGATCCAAGGAAGAAACCCTACAGGTGTATAAGAATCCAAAATACTCAACACAGGGAAAAACCCTAGAAAATACTCAACAAGAAATCATGATTGTTACAGCAGCATCCCATGAATAAATTGTTACTATCAACACAACAACCCACGAATACAACCTACGATTCGTGACTATATACATAGCAACCCATGAATGGTACTAAAAATTTTCAAAAGAAAATTTTAATAGACCAGGGATCCTAAGCACAAAACAATAATGATTGAAAGCAATATATAAGCACATCACTACAAAAACAAGAAGAGTGAAAACTAAACTAGAAATTCTATTGGAAGGTACCTACAACAAGCTAGACTCCCTAGCGAAGTCACCTGTTCTGTTGTTCAGGGATTCTACCTTATGACATAGGGTCCTAGGGTCACCAATGTACTAAGTTTTGACTTGCAGACATACAGCATTACAGAAACATTTATGAGGGAAGTAGCACAGAAAGAACATGTACCTTACTATCGAAGGTTGATTTAAGCTTTAGTCTTTTCTCCAAATTCTCCTCAAGATCCAAATCTTCAATACAAGAAAAAGAGATTGATATCTTTCCATAGAGATCTTAGTTGTTATATAAGGAAAAATGAAAAGATTATAATTGTATATAAAGATAAATAGAAACACATTTCATAATGCATAACATTAATAAAATGAGTACACAAAGTATGGAATAAAATCACTCTTTATTCATAAGTAGCAGGGAACATTACAACCATGTCTGAGACAAGCCTCTCTGCTGACAAAGAACTAAGTTATCTTGCTCCTTTCTCCAATGTATTCCTCCAGCATAACCTTGCTCTTCTAAATTTCTTCCCCTATCCTCTACCCCTCCCCTCTATGTATAATTTATGAGGAGGAGGAATTACAAGGCCTAGGATGGTTAGGTAAGTTGAGGAAGTTATAATTTCAAACCCAATTTTCCCTAACTAATAATGTTTTATTTTTTAACTTGTGTATTAAGGTATTCACGGGTGCATATATAGGCAACTCATGAATGAGTTGCGACTCTTATAAAGGTAACCCGTGAATGCAACTTTTGATCATCAATTTGTGGGTTACATATGGAGGTACCCGCGAATGACACATGACTTGGAAAGAGAGAAGTCATGAATGCAAGACAAACTCCTTTAAAAACATGGTAAAGGCTGAAGGAAGTAATGTGCATTAAGGATTCTCTTCATCCATATTTTTTAGGCTACTTCAATCGATAATTTCCTTTTGTGTACCGACATGCTCAATTTTAGTACTCAGATGGAGAAGTGTCATTTCATAGTATAACATGAGCATATCCAACATTTGACTTATGTCATATTTTGTTACATTTCATATTACTGTGGATCGATCAAATGACACAATGGCATGTTTTTCAAAGGAAAAATTTTTGCACACATTAGGTAATCGATTCCAAGAAATGGTAGGTTTGGGGTATGACATTTAGGGCTATATTTGACTCCCAAATAATTAAGAATTCATGAGATTCTTTAAACTTGGTTTGGGATGCAATAATCGACTCATGGAGGTGTGTAATTGATAACATAAGATTGAATAGGTATCCCTATATGTTTATGAGGTGATCAGAATTTGGGTTTTATTTCTTGTTGGTCTCAAATAATTGGTGATTATCAATAGTGGACATCTATTTCTTGATTTGAGAATAGGACAAGATTTAGAAAAAAATAGTAGGAAATCAATTCAAAGTCACTGTTGGAGGTTGGTCGGCTTTGATGTTTCAAAGTTATGTCTTAATGTCATCATATTATCATATCCAAGGTTTCCAAATCTTCTTGAGTATTATGACCATCTCCCAGTGTTTCATGACCCTATCAACTCTCAAATGACAACAGAATGGGTCATTTGAACCGCTTGGTGTTTCAATACCCATATCATGTCATGTCATCAACGTTTGGTGTTTCAATGCCCATATCATTCCATGTCATCAATGAAAAAGGGTAAAAATCTTATACATCAAGAGATTCACAATGACATTTATGGTCAACAAAACCTTCTAATGATTTCTAGTGTAAGTAAGACATCTCAAGAGTCTTTTCTTAGTATCTTTATGCATCTTTGCAAGAATCAGATACATGTAGCATAAGCTTTTCCCGCAGTCCCTTTAGTGTATATGTATCCAAGTTTGCAATCAAATTGCAATGAAGTTTGTGTAGTAATAACTTTTCTTCCATATGCCTTGGTTGTTCACTATAATCATCCTTCAAATATCGGCAATCAACCCATGTGAAGCCATTGCCAAGTTCTCATGCATCGCCAAATTCTGAGTTGTTTTAACCTAAGCTTAAACTTTCAACCTGGTTCTTCATTCACTATTTTATGTTGTTGTTTGAATACATGTGTCTTCAATGTTCTTCTTCATTCATCATGCTCAAAAGAGTTTTAAGATGTAGATGATGCTTCATGTCATCGCTTAATTGGATTTCCATAATGATGTAGATTTCATACTGATATATGAACCGTTTTTCCCATGAACATCTGTCTTGTTTTTGTTGGCCCATGTATTGTTTAGCTGTTCTTCTACCCCACCTAAAGCATGGGTCCATATATCAATGATTTCAACACTTTTTATTATTAGTTCCCCAAATATTCTTGTAGGAGAGAGAATGCATGAATTCCTACAACATCGAATTAGTGGTATTGTCACATACCGAAATTTTGTAAAATAATGTTATTTGTTTTAAATTGATTCCTAAGACATTATGTTAAATTTAATGCTAAGTTGAAATGGATGACTCAGGAGATTCAAAATATGTGGAATGTAATTCTGAATATTGTATTTTTAATAAATAAAAAGTGGAGACAATAGCTTGGGAGAGTTGTTAATAAGAGTGTTATTGGTCAAACCCGGGAAGGAACTAGGTGGAGAGCAAAACGACAAGTGGAAACATCCTCAAACACTTCCTATGTTGCAGGTGGAAACTTCCCTACATTTGGTGTCATGATCCCCCAAGAAGGTGGGATCATAGCAGGTGGCTCAATTAATGACAACTAACCCAAAAAGACCTAGGCAATCTTTTAAAAATGCACAATGTAGAGAGCTGAGCCTGCTCAGATATTTTCCAGGAGAAGAATCATTTAGGAGGAATGCACTTCAAGGAATTCATTGGGAAAAGGGAAACTGTAAGGAAGGTGTTTTGAAGGATAAACTGCAGGAACTTGATCTGATACAGCTTTCTAGCTGAGAGATTTGACTGAAACGTTCAGGATTGGTATTGAGTCTCAGGACTAGTACTTGATTATTTGCTTCACCTAGTTCCAGCTAGGGAGACCAGAGTAGGATCGGGGATCCTGAGGAGTCGTTGTTTGAGCGCTCTCCAGGAGTTGGTACGGAGGAACGGCCTCCCATTGCTATTGTCAACCAGCTTTAAGAATAGGTTCTACTATTTATTAAATTCTGTGTTAATATCTGCGTGTGAGTGAATGATGCATTTCAGGTTATGATTCAAACTTAGAGGATAGAATATCTTAGCTTGTTTAGTAATGAAATTATTCTTGATGAAAAATAAACCCTACCTATGTTTTTCCCCATCTGGAGTAATCCAGATCGTACTCTAGCACAGGTGGTGAATTTAAATGAAGAAAGTATGATGTAAATATAAAATAAGATGTTAGCTTGATTATGAGAATGTTTTATTTTAGTTGTTATCAGAAGAAATATTATTCTGTACATGGAGTAGTGTTAGACCTAGATTGTGAATGTCAGATTATTAGAAAAGGAAAGGAAGCTATATCATTACACTAACAGTAGTATGTTTTGGTATATGAAATAGTTCTCTATACAACATTTATTTCAGTAATCTTTATATCTATTTTGAAACCAAAGGAAAAGAATATAATAGTTAAAATGTGTAGTGTTAGGTTAAATAAAAATGTCTTTCAGCTCTACAGTTTATATCTTTCCTATTTAGGATAAATAACTACTGTATTTATAGCAACCAAACTGTGAGTAAGGATAGATAAACCTGGATTTAAATTATAAAAATAAAACTAGTTGGTTTAAGATTTAATTTATGGCTGGTAATGTAAATAATTCTTTCATTTTTATCTAGATGAACTTAAACAAGTTCTACAGCTACTAACCTATCTTTTATAGAATTTAAACAAACACTACAATATATTTTAGAGGAAAGAACATAGTTAATTTGTTATTTCTCTTCTTTTATAAATATTAATGTTATAATATAAATAGGGAAACATAGAATACAAAAGGGACTCTTTATAAATTATTTAATAAAGAAAGTATAAGAATATAACAATAAAATACTTTCTCCTTATACACCTATAAATAGACTAAGTACAAAGATAATGTAAATTATTATAGGAATAGTAATTGTTTGTAAATAAAATAACATTCTTATTCCATTATAATAAATATCAAGTAAATATAAATTTTGTACTTTAAAGATGTAACTATCAGTTACATAAGTACAACTCTAAGAACATTAAATTACTTATTTTTTGAAGGTTAACAAATATAAAACAATATTTAAAACTTTATTAGAACAAAGAGAATTAAGGTAAGTTATTATAAAATAATACACAGTCATCCTAAACAGGTAATATTAACATAACTTACAGAGCAAACTCAAAGGTAATAGTTTGCAGGAAGTAAACTAACAGAACATAGACATGCTCGATTCATCGAGCTCAATAACCCAGTATACAATATAAGTAATAACAAAAATAAATTATAGTATTATATTGTAATAAAAGATAATTTAAAGAAAAACAGTAAATACATCTTCATATCACCAAGTTAGGGTAAAACCTTATTATATCAAAATTTACAACAGAGGTATCAAACAGAAGATTTTAAGCTCCTTCTAATGCCTCTCGACTTCAAGAGTTAAAAGAGTAAGGATTTACCAGCCTTCCTTCATTTATACATTTTATACACAAAAACTAAAACTAAATCAAAATTTATAGGTCACGGCCTAAGTCAGAAGCCTTGCATAAAGCAAGGGTTTAACATCAACAAAAACAACGAACCAAGTTAACCCAGGTAAACCAAAACCACGAGGGTTTTGCAAGCCATGACGACCAACCATCAAATGTCCCATAAGGGACTGAACAAGGACAAACTGCCATGGGATATCCAAAGCTTACCCGTGAGCAAGCGGTTGTCCCAGCCTTGCACCAACCACGCAGAAGGACAAGCCGTCACCTATGTAACAACACCCACGATATTGTTAAAATATTGCTTTAATATGAGAAAACATGTAATGAAACATAGCTGTAAAGAAACAAATTTACCATTAATAATGCTTACCTAAAACTTCACTAAAACGTAACCACCCACAAGCAGTAGTGGAGCTACCAACGCAAGGAGGAACAAAACCTTCATCTGCCACAGGAAAAATGGAGATTACTAATGCAGCAATGACCAGCGACAGCTAGGAGATGAAGTGACGAGCCAAGCAAGTATATATGCTTGGGTTGTAACTGTGTCTCAACCAAAATTCCACCTTGCTACGAAACCCTAAGACCCAACAACTCTCGAGATGCAATACCACGGATCTCACTACTGGGCCACGGGTGAATAAGAATTTTACAGTCTGAATATTACTGAAAGGAGCAAGCAGTGAAGGATAAACCCCAGAGGAAAACAACAAACCCAGTTCCAACAGCAATCAATTCATTTATAGCTCTTCTCTATCGAGCATTCAGGGTGAGGCCACAACATGCAGGAGACAAAGAAGCAAGCTGGGAGACTACTAGTGAAAAATTGCAGAGCGACAGTGCAGTCAAAAACTCAGTAGCAGAGCGGATGGAGGCCGAAAACAATAGAGGGGATAACAAGCTTAGGGTTTTCCAGTGCCTTTTAACTACACAACACTTGGCTATGATGATGCCACATTCATAAACAAATTATTTGCATGCAGTGGGTAAAACTCTATAGTCCCGACGTGAAATCAACAAAAGAATTATTATTCCAATCACATGGATATTTGAAGTTTCTGTAAGGTTCGATATCCCCAAAGTCAACCTAGCTTGCATGCCAAAGTGTAAACAATAGAAAATTAGTATTATTGTTAGGTCTTAAACTTATCAAGGGTGTAGTCAATACTACGACCCATCATTTATACAAACATGATATTCATTCATTCAAACGATTATAAATCTATCGAAGGTTATGTCATTTTAATATTTTATAAAAGAAGTTCATAAAATCAATTTATGGTAAATACTCTTCTTGCAAGCAATTATTCATTCAACCAAACGATTGTATTTTGGCAAGGGTTATACCACTTATTATTCAATATAAGAAATTCTTAAAACCTATGTAAGATAAGATGTCCTTCTTGCTAAGTTTATTCTCATTATACCTTTGAGTATTTAATTATTAAACTATTAAGGTTTGCAACGAGAAGGTTAAGCCCTAAAGAAATTATCGGGCTTGTCATTGGAACTTTGATGAATTAATAACAATAATTGGACAAAATCTTCCGAGTAAGTTAAGTATAAAAGAACTTAGTTCAACGACACTAACTTAATCCTTTTTTAGAGAAGTATGTAATAATGATATAATTCCTTTAAACTTCAAAGCTTTGGAAGTTGGAATAATGGTACAAAAACTCATTTATCATTGCGCATTACTTACATATCACAAGAAGTAACCAAAATTTATCATAACGTAAATGGTATATGTTCAGAATTTAAGATAAACCCTTAACGTAAAAACTCTACCATCTTTAGTTTGTGTGTAAAGAAATATTTAAGGCATTTACACAATGACTATGGTAAACATTGATAAACATCGAAGAGATTAGTACGCAATAAAAACTATAAATTACAACTAGAGAGAGAAAGCAATTGTCACCAATATTGTTAGGATTGAATCTCGTTCTAATACGTCTTTAAAAATAATAACGATCTAATGGTTTTACCTCATAAAAGCATTTGAAATTGAAATAGCATTTATATTCTTTTACTGAGCTATTATTTTGCAACGAACATATATCTCTATGCTTTATGATTATTGACAAGCAGCACCGGATCTTTCTTACCTGTAAATCTGTAAGAGCAGGTAAACTTTCTGCATTAGCTCAAAAGCTAAGTAAGCCCCAGAATACCAAGATAGTTCCACCTTGTGGTCGCAAAGAAAAATAAAACATTAAACTGAAAAAGAATTATTCTAGAAGATAAACATAATCAAGTAGATAATTCAGATTATGAAATCATTAACATATAACTAATTAAAACAATTAGTTGACTGCATTATTGAATATTATCTGTATTTTCAAAATTTTAAAATTTTCGGAAATTTTGGGATTTTGACAGGTATTACATTTTTGGCTTGTGTTCATTACTTTAAAAAATTTACTATTCAGAGAGCCATGAAAAAACACTATTGATCTCTTGTCATTAATGTTTTTCAATATCTGTATTTGTAGCACTTGATGATGATGATGGATGGTGCCCCTAAGGCTTCAAAGGCTGAAACTATGAAAAAAATTGCATCGCAATGCTAACAATAGAACCATATTTATGCCCACTTGGGATATTTATATTCTATTTTTCCTAACTAAAATTTTTCTAACTCCACCCATAGAGGTTATCTAGGGTAATACCATGTAATGGATGGGGTGATTAGCTGAGTCACATACACGTCTTACTTGTACAATATAATTCCCTCTTCTAGTAGAAATAATAAGTATCGAAACTAGGGGCAGTGGGAGGGGGAGGGGTCCTTTTTTATCCCAATACTAATATGGAAATTTCTTTCTCTTGGGGATTAGGAGTCGACACCAATAATCAAGACAAATCTTTGGCCCTTTGGGAAGGCCTTTAGCAAGCTTTGATTCATGTTATCTCAGAAATCAATATCTTCATAGATTCAAGGTTAATCATTGAGGCATTAAATGCTTGCAATATTCCTTCTCAAATGTGGCTTAGGCAAATCATTAGAAAAATCCAGATTCTTATCCCTTCTTTCCACAAAATTCAATTCTTTCATATCCTTCGAGGATTAAATGGAGAAGTCAATTTGGCCACAATTGATGTGATTCACTTGTGTAAAGGGTGACTTGTGATGAATGGAGTCCACTCTAATTTGGTTATTCCATAGGCCCCTGGCCCAAATCCTAATGGGATCCCCCCCTCAGGGAAGCTACATGGAATTCATGCACTAAATGGAACATCATTTGGTCACGTTGTATCAATACAGCAGAGGATAAATGCATGCACTTCAAAATATGTTTTTTATTTACTCTTCATGTACTCTGGAAGTACAATGACCATAAGGGCTTGTGAATGATGGCGTTGGTTCTGGTATGTGATGATCTCACCTGGAGGTATTCCCACCCTAGCCGTAATCCCCTCTGTCATGTCATTTGTATGAGTGATTTTGATTCAACTTTGAAAATGAAGGACAAGGCATGGGATCATCAAGGCATTTGTTATGGTATTAAAAATTAGAGGATAACAAACTTTCATCATATTTCTCTATGGTCTTTGCGGGAGAATCCTAGCTCGCTAGCCATATTGCACTGTTATTTGGTTCATGTCATGGCTTCAAGATCTGACTCTATGGTTCCAGGGTGTGACCCAATTCATCTGTTGAAAAAATAAATTAGGGACTTGTGCAGGAAAGTCAAGGACCAAAAGCGATTTTCTAAGCATCTTGATGAAGAAGGGGGTAGGATATTCAAGGTGGCTGAAATAGACTTGTTGCAGCTTCATAAGGATTTCTCAGATGTAGTCAGTCAATCTGTTCAATATCTTCAAGCTCGGTTTGCAAAAATGGAAGCTTGGTTTGACAACATGGATCTGACAGTTGGAAAATTGTATAGGGAGAAGCAGAATACTAAGCTATCGAATTGCACCTCGGGCGCTATAGACTTTTGTGGTTGTTAATTTTTCAGGTTTTTGTTTTTTTCGTCTACTCTATTTTTTTTAAAACTCTGTAATTATCTCTATTTTCAAAGTCTTTTACTAGTTATGTTAAGAAAACTTTAGATGTTTTCAACAAAAATACATTTCTTACATTTTGTTGATGTGTTTAGGCCTATGAATGGGTCCATTTGTTGTATCTGTTCCAGTGGGTTCTTCGTTGTTTTCTTAATATAAACTCTATATGTTTCTGTCAAAAAAAAAGTATGGAAACCATTCTTGTTGCAAGTTCCCCATGTTCATCCTACCTTAATATGGGAAACATCATATGCCCTATCATTTGTATGTTATTTTTGCGTGTCATCACATGCAGCAGATAGTGATTTGTATTTGGTTCCTCCTACTCAGTCTCATGTTTAGAACCCCTCGTGTAGTCTCACTCCTTGCATTAATGATTCTACACCATATGTGGATCCCTTATCCCATAATAATTTTTTCCTTTCCTATCCCTCCACCTTAACATTCAATGTCATAGGCTCTAATGCCTCAGTCTATAACCCATGTTTAATCAACCAAAACCTCTTTATTAAGGGTACATTTATGCTTAGACAAATGTTCCCTGCCCTCATCGCATGCCCAATCCTTCAAGTATGGAACCCAATGTGACATACATATACTAATGTACCTCACCCAATTCATCACTTCTCTCTCCCCTAAAGATGCTCGATATTCATAATATCTCTACTTCCATATTCAATTATGAGCATGATAGTATATAATATTTAAACAACCCTAATTTCCCTTGGTACAATATGCACCATCATACTTATTTTATTTATTAGGGTGCATTCACCCCTAGAAGATATTTTAATAAGTTCTCCATTAATTCAAATTATTTCATACAACTTGGACATGTAGATTGGTTGAATAAACTTATACCCACTACATTGATACATGGTCTAACACTTACCTAATTCACCACAATAAAAGGTTTTCCCATCCTTCTAATTATATGGTTGTTAAATATAAAATTGATAAACTTTGGAATGTGAGTTTAATTTATCAAATCATGTATATCACATGGGTATAAAATCCTATTCATCATGTATATGTACAACCTATTCCTCATGTATATCATGTATATGTACAACCTCATTACTTGTTTGAAAAAATAGCACTAGCATTTCGAAGACCTCTATAAGATTTTTCTTAGATATTGTAAGTAAACCAATCAGCTAAACCTTCTTCAATGCATATTTTCATTATTGCAAATGCTTGCAAGGATTTATCAATTCTATGTAGGGTTTCACTATCTACCTTGTTAGGGGATAATTTTTTTTACTTCTAAATCTACAATTTGTTGATTGTATTGAGAAACTTTCATGAACTCTTCTCACCAGAATTCAGGAAATTGCACCCTTCATTGCACTCCATCTCAAGTATCTCATGTTTTAAATTGGTGGTTTTAAAGAATGTGAATAAGAGGCACTTTGGTTATCTCTAGCACAGAAGATTGATGAACGTGATGCATTATTTTCTTTATGTGTGTAGGTATGAGAAATATATATTGAAAATACTTGTAAGTTTAAAAACTATATTTGCAAAGAATAGTGATGAATTCAACATGGTTTGGATGATTGACTTGAGCCTATACATATACATATACTTTGGTGATTTTAAAACTTTAAAAGGGATCCTGGTTTGCAATATTACTGCATACTGTTGAATCTTTGAAGGAACTCAATTTAACCATCTTCTTTTACTTTTATATTTCTCTAGACTTTCCCTTTCATGCTAAGCAATTCATCATTCCAATATATGAATTTGGAAAATAATAATTTGGTTTAAGATTGATATTTTTTAACACCATAGTGTTGTTTCTATCTACCAAATTCATAGTTTTCAAGTTTGTATATATGGTGCTTTGAATGATGAATAAATTTGTGCCTTACTATTAGAGTAATAATCCATCCTAGTACCACATTCTTAGACCTTAGACACTTTTATTTGCTTCTATGCAGTATTTTCTATGGTTTAGACTTAGAGAAATTGGAATTTATGACAGTTGAGGTGCTCCTAGTTGATCATTATGCATAGTTGATGCACTCCAAGTTGATCATTCTACCACCTAGGATCCCACATTGATTTCAGTCAACCAGGAATGCACTCCCCCTCTCCAATTTGAGGGATTTGGTCCAACTTGAGGCACTAGTGCTTGGTTTAGGTGGTTTTTGGAATGTTGTGGGAATTTATTGCTCACCTAGAGTCACTCCCACTCACCCATGTGCTCACCCAAGCCTGCCATACCTTTATTTATGTTCCAGTATGCCTTTCCCATGTTCACACATGCATTCGTGACCGTTTTGGATGATTAGGAGGCTCATTGGTCCACCTAGGGAGGGTTGAGGGTCAAATATTGTGTTTCCACTTATATGCATTCACATGGCCTCCAAAACCCCACAATTTTTCCCTATTGTATTGTATATCAGTTCTAGGCATAGTTACATGTTGGACAGTCTTAATAATATTCATTGTTGACTTCATATTTGTATGTAAATTTCAGTATTTTAGTTATTTTGTGCATGTTTTGTGAACCATAATGAATTATGAGAGTTTCTTTGGCTCCTAGATATATCTGTGAATCAATTATCACATGGTATCATAGCTCTTTGTAGCTTCAAATCCATTCCATTGTGTTTGATTTTCTATTAGATGGATTCTCCATATATATTCATGAGTTTTCATTGTAGGTACATTGAACAATTTGTCACCAAGAGCACAAGCAGAGATGGAGAAAACCCATGTTTTGTTAACACCATTTAACTAATTCGAGTGGAAGGCTGAAATGGTTATCCAAATGAGGTTGAAGGGCCTCTATAGGGTTACCATGTGGACAGAGGTCAAACCATATTTTGCAGTTGAGAAATCGAAGTTTTTCAATAGACTTGATGAACCATTTGGAATGATTTTTATCAGCATTTCAAGAGACTTTCTCTTTCATGTTGATAGTATATCTACCCCAAATGAAGTATGGTTGAGGCTTGAACCTCTATTTTGGAAGATTGATGAGATGAGGGGTCACTAGCTCTAAAATGAGCTCATCTCCTTGAGCTCAACGCATTATGAGACAATGCAGGATTTCTTCACCAAATTCAAGTCATTGGGGCTTCAGCTCAAGCATTGTGGCATAGAAAATAAGGATGAACAACTCATATTTTCCATACTTTTGAAGTTAGGGCCTGATTACTCTATGTTTGTAAGAACATTTCACTCAAGCAAGCTTCGAGCTCGAAACTAGAAAATGCCATCACTAGCTAGCTTCATGGAGTCTTTGAACCAAGAGAAAGACAAGATAGTGTAGATGGGTACCATCAAATCCAGCAAAGACCAAGCTCTTGTTGTAGAGGTTTTGAATCCATCCAAAGGAAAGAAGAAAGCTAAGGATTCAAAGTAGCAAGACAAGAAGAAGCAAGACAGGCCCAAATTTCTTGATGGGGTTTTTAATCCTTGCAAGGACAAGGAAAAGAAGAACAATGAGAAGACCAAATGCATTTACTACCACAAGGGATGGCATCTAGAGAAAGCATGCATGAAGAAAACCATATACATGATGGCGCAACTGTTGGAGAAGAACAACATCCCGATCCCAGAGGGAGCAAGGAAGAATAATGGAGGTTCAGGCTCAGACAACAAAGAGAGGTGTCATGCATTGGTTGTTGGTTATTCATATTTTTCATCCTTCATCATTGATTCAAGAGAATCAAGCCACATGGCCTCTGTTAAATTTTTCTTCACATCCATGTATTCAGACAATGTCCCAACTGTTCAAATGGGTGATGATTCAGAGATCCAATCCAAGGGGATTAGTAGGATAGATATTGAAGATGGGTATTTCAATAATGTTATGTTTGTACCATACTTGGAAGAAAGCCTACTCTCAGTGTACCAAATGACACACACTGGTGAATCCAAGAGAGTATCATTTACTCCAGACACAATGGAGATAGCTTAAATATCTACCAACACGATGGTGGCATTGGGGTTTGTTTATCATCAAGCAAGGATGTACAAATTCTCCCATTTCCTTCCCTACTCTAGAGGGAAAGCGCTCCTGTCTCGTGCCAATGAAACCAGCAAGTTGTGGCATGAGATATTTGGTCTCATGAACTACACATACCTCCAGGCATTCAGAAAAGAAGGCATGTTGGAAGGATAACTTGTTCGGACTTCAGAGAACCTTCAGTCTTGCTTCTGGGAAGCTTTGTTGTACTATATCACATGTTCATACCCCATAGGGGAATTGTAATAAATGTTCTAGCACGATAGTTTCTGTAAAATACTCGGTATCTTAGACTTTATTTGTCAATCCGATTAGCCCAGGGTGTTTTTTCCCTTGGTTATTATTGGTTGTTGAATAAACGACTGATAATTTCTGAGTTTTTCACTCCATACCTCCAAAGTTGGGGTGGTCGGCTTGGAATTTTGACCTATTGAGGTTATTAGAGTATGTGTGTCAATGTATAAACATGCTAGACATCATGGTCGAGTCATATGAACATGTCTAAGTCCCCCTAGGTTTTTTCAATTTTTCAATTTTTTAATTTTTTCAATGTTTTTTTATTAAAATTTATTTTTGCCAAAACTTAGGCTATTTTTTAATAGTTTAATTGGAAAATTTGATTTTGAAATAAAAGTGAGCCAAATAATCAGTTTCAGTCATGTAGGTGCTCATTTTCAAGCTAAGAGCACCATGTAAACCCATGGACCCACTATTTCCTAGTTTTGAGTGATTTTCCATCACTCAGGTCAGAAAGCCCCAAAAATCAATTATTGATTATTTTAATTAATAAATTGATGAATAATGGAGCAAATCCAAAATCATAGATCAGTGGATTCTTAGCCGATTTGATTGAAATCAGTCAGATCTGAAGCAGATTAACTGGATCTGACAAATCCTTGACTAAAGGAGGTGATCAAATCAGATCTAGAGTTAATATTCAACATCCTTTATGGGGAATTTCACCCTCCCTCTCTTCTCAACATGTTTTGGCTCATCTAGATGAGTTTTGGTGGATGCTTCAGTCAATAGGTTGAGGTGTCAGTCAAATCAGCTCTCCGATTGACAATTGCACTTAGTGAGACTCAGATCTGGCTCAATTAGACACAGATCAGGCATTGATGGACTCTCCATCAGCATATTTGGTCTATATCCTTGGGATTTGTACCCCCTTGGGCTGGATGGTCTGTGTTTTGTATATATCCTGCTTGAGGCTCCCTCTTCCAAGCTAGTTAGAGCTGGACTGAAGGGATTGCCATTATAACTCTGTATTTGATCATCATTTGTGAATAAAGAAACTTTGGAGGCTATACTGTGTAGTGCATGTGTATGTGTGGATTCTCAGTGTTATGTTGCTATTGTGGTAGCTGCAATTTCTTGCCAAATTCTGTGCTGCTTCTATGTTCTGGCTTCAAGGATTCAGCTGAATCTAGTAAGGGTGTAAACTAGGAAAGCTAGATTGCTTGATCTTGTTTATCCATATGATGTATACTCAAAAATTTCAGTTATATGCTTAAATAAGGTTATTTTGGCATGATCTTTCCTTTTTGTTGCTTTATACATCTATATCCAGATCTCACGATGTGTGTGCAGGATTGTGTTATTTAGTTGTAGGTTCCCGATTGGATGAAGGTGTGGATCTAGATTGATGCCATTCCTATCCAATAATATCAAGACTCTATCCCTCAGCACTTTACAAAAGGGCCTCCTTTCAGCTTGCTCCATTCAAGCAATGATCCGACCTTCTCTCCTCTTCTTCTCATTTCTACAAAAAATCAACATTTTTACCCGGTTACTCTGTTCGTAGCTTTGATTTTTCTTAGATATATCATATTAAAAGTAATTACAACATAGATATATCTTATCAAATCCTATAGTCTATATCTTGCACTTAAAAAAGTTTCATAAGCATTCTAGATCTAGCTTTAGGGAAATCGTCTTTTTGCATGAAAATTTAAACAAAACTTGTAGATCGCATGCATTACATTTCATTTTTCTGTTATAAAATTTAATATTCTGCAATATCATTGCATATGTCATTGGATGCACAAAAAACAAGCCAAGATCCCAAGGAAAGCTTGCTTTCCTTGGTTCCTTTTTCGCCTGTTTAGCTAGTTTTAACTTCATTTTTTTTTAGATAAGGTAGGCTGATTCAAAGGTATCTTAAAGTGATTTAAGGCGTATTTTATTTTAACATGATCACTTTATTTTATCAGGTCTGACAGAAAAGAAAAAAATATGCTTTCCGAAGTGGCCTTAGGAGCGTTCAAATCCCCCCAGGGGTCTCCCTTTTCACTAAAATCTTAAAATTTTTGCAAAGTTGTAAGATCTTGGTTTTAGCCTGTATAAGGACCAAGAATTTTTTGATATTTCATTTCACTGATATTGTAACCAATAATAAATAAATTTATTTTTGGAATAGGCTCTTTCGAGCCCATTCCCCATCCCCCCTGGGGGGATTTGCGTCGGTGTCCTTTTCATCACTTTTTGCTTATTTATTTTTTAAACTAGAATTGATCTAATTTGCAGGGAAGTATACTTTAATTTATTATTAATTTCATATTCCACTTTTTTTTTTCAAAGTAATCATAATACTTACCCCACGATTTCCCGATTGACCCGAAAGGGGAAAGAGATTCGTGGTAGGACTAATTAGAAAACTAGAATTGTGGATCTGTTTTATTTTTCATCATTTATTTATCAGCAATTATAAAATTAACCCCTCCTCGATTCCCCGATTGAGATCCACTTGGATCGAAAGAGGCTCCTAGAGGGTTTTCTTTTAAACAAGAACACCCAGTTTAAAACTTACTAAACTTGACAAGACTCCAGTGTGTATGCTCTGCACTTGGATACAGTTCATCCGACCAGTCAAGCTATATCAAAAGCACTTGGGTGACTAGCATAATTAGGACCCACTCTCCCCAAATGACAAACCATCAGATGAAAATCCAACACCTAAATCAAATCTTTACGGTGGCAAAATACCCAAAGGAAGTGGGAACTTCTGAAAAGTGACCTCTGGGTGTCGATCTTTGGCACACCCTAACGGGTGCGTTATGAACAATAGCCCCAGAGACTCCATTTCAGCCCACATATTCCTTGCGGGTAGCCGTGAAGGTTTAGTTTTGGACATACTCCAAGTACTCTCGGGTATATCTGGAGTCCCCCTTAGCCTAATTTTAATCAACTCACACTTCAAACTTAACTTAAAACGTACCAAGAGGCAATTACAAAACATTCACTCCAAGCACATGCAAGTATGTTGTTTCTATTTTTGACTCCATTCTAAGGCACTGGTTATTTTCTTTCTTTATATAAATATTGTGTCTCAGCATTGTGCTTTCGTGTGTTCATCTCTTATATCTTGCCATCTTTGATTATCTATCGTTAAATTGCAAACTCCTAAGCAGCTCATTCAATTTAACATCACAACACTAAGTAACTATCCTTAGTAACTTAATAGGGTCTACCCCCCTTGGCTTCGTTAGGAGTTGAGCCTAAACAGAGGAGTCAATAACAAGGTGACAGCCTTGACTCGAGACTTGCCCCCAAGGACACACCGAGTGGCTTGAAGATTTCTGCCACATGACCCAGGTGTGTGAAAGGCGGCAACACTTTTTGGCGCCGTTGTTGGGGATAAATCTTTTTATTCCTAAGTACGACTTAGCTTAACTTTTTTCTAAACAACTAAAAAGATAAAAACTTTTGATTGATCTAGTCTTTAAAAAACATAAAAATTAAAACTCGATCTATCTGGCGACTCCACTTTCTAACATCCCTTCAAAAATTTCTACCCGAAGAAACCGCCGATAATTATCCAATCCTCTCCCTGATCCCGAAATTTTTATTAGGGAAGGATTGAATAGGTAGACTTCTCATAGAAACCTTGACGATTTAGGAGACCAATCCCTCTCAGATATCCATCACATATTTGTAGAGAGTCATGTTTAGTAATCTCAAGAAATGACGTAATTTATCAAACCCCTTGACTTTTCTCAGATAGCAGGTACTCCTCATGACATTCCGAATGATGCTATCAAGAAGCTCCCCATATTTTAGGGCAATAATGCCATCACTGCCAAGTCTCATCTTCGAAAGTTTGAAAAGCACCTGGCCAGTTATTGCAATGATGTTTCCCATGACCATGATGATGTCAAAATGACGCTCTTTGCTTTATCCTTGGAAGATGATGCTGAAGAATGGTACTTCGACCTAGAGGATTATTAATATAAAACTCTTAGTGAATTCCTAGAGGGTTTTAATAAGAAATGGGGGGAAAAGAAAGAACCAAGACATTTGCTTGCTGCCCTCCATAACATAAAGAAGATAGAGAATGAGACCATTGATGAATTTAATACTAAGTTCAGGCGTGTGGTTGTGGACCTCCCTAGAGAAATTAAGCCAAGGGATGCCTCCATCCTCATATATTACATCGAAGCTTTCACTGGTGATTTGAGGTACCAATTAAGGGACAAAGATTCGACCGATCTAAAAACTGCTCAGGAATTGGCTAAGAAAATATAAAGGAATATGCAGTATTCAGGAAAATCCAACATTCCAAGTTACACTAGGGGAAACACTTCATACAACGAAAAAAGAGAAAATCCTTTGAATTAGAAGAAAAGGGAGACTCTAAAAATCGCATGGAAAAGGTAACAGACATGATAAAATACTTGGTTACTAGTCAAAACGAACTTATGGCAGATCAGTCTACACAATTGAATCTTATGCACAATAGAATAATCACAATGGAAAGAAATAATGGACCTAGGAACTTTCAGCCTAGACAGAATCAGATGTATCAAAAGAAGTTTCCTCAACAAGAGCCTAGGATTCCAAACCAGTTAGACTCAGCTAACATGGTAGAAGAAGTAATTCCATGGTGTAGAACCTGTGAACAATTCCACCAAGAAAGCACTTATTATGTTGCAAATCAATTCATGGAACATGGACTTCCCGAGGTTAGTAATCAGGAAACAAATTCAAGCGAGCCTCATCATATATACATGGTAGGCCAGGCCTACCCTTTGTCACCATCTAAACAGAACAAGCCTGAGGATGAAACCATTGCAGAATCTTATAGTGAAACTTATGATGAAAACTGTAATATACATGATGGGACTCCTATGTGTTCTCCATATAATGATGACAGTCTGGAAGGTTTACTACCTTGTGACCTTTTCTCTAAAGAAGATGAGTATGAAAATGAGGACAAGTATAGCTTGGAGCATGATACAAGTGACGAAGACTCCCTTATCCCCGACAAAGATGTTTATGAGGAGTCCTAGACATTCATGGAAAATCCAATCTATGACATGAATAAAGAGGAAAATAATGAAACAGAAACTTTTGATGGTTTTGTTGATTTTTCTGTCTATGGCATATCTAAAGGAGAGAGCATGGACCATGTGGCCTTGGGAAACTTTGATATGAAAAAGGACCATGCAGTTTATCCACATGATCATTCTGAGCCATATATCAGTATTAATAATGAAGACAAAGAGAACTCGATATCGGAACCTGATATCAACAATGGGGAATCCATCACATCTAACATAAATGATGGTGATGACTATTGGGATTTTTGTGGATATATTATTAAGAACCCTATCTATGCTATATCTAGAAAGGGAAGTGTCTATTTAGAAATTTGTGGAAGTCCAATCTACTATACTTCCATAGAGGGAAGCATGGATATGGAGACCTTGGAAAATCCTCGTATGGAAAAGTAGCATTCAAAACTCTTATATGATCATTCAGAGTCATATCATGCAGAGCCACACAAAGGTATCAATAATAAAGACATGGAGAAGCAGTGTTGTGAAAATACAGACGTGATGCAGTTATTAGAATATCAGTCTCAACTATCATCTTCACATATAGAGTTTCCTCATGACTTGGAGCTGCTTGGGGCTTATACAGTGAATTATCATCCGGTAAGCCTTGATGATCAGTATGATGATGAAGTCAATCTGCCTCATCATTCTGATTTGTACATCAACCCTGTCCAGTCATGGATAGAAGTAGCCTGCGCAAGCACTTACCAATTTGGGAGGAAGTTTGACGACATTATTCATGCCTATTATTTCCTATCCATCCCACCTCTTCTGGATCATCACGCAGGTTTGCATTTTCTTAATAAAGTATCCTTACTTTGGCTAGTAACCAAAGACAAGGAAAAAAAAAATTATGTTAATAAAATTCTTAGGTGGTTACATTGGATTTCTGATTACACTTAACCCTTTTTATATCATGCTTAGAGTAGGAAAATAAGCTCCTTGAAAAAGAGCATTTACTTTCCGCATTTTTTGTTCTGTACTTAGCTATAATCAAACATTTTTGTTTTCATTAGTTAGTTACATTTATTTTGTTTAAATAAATTAGCTTAATGGTTCATTTGGTTTTTTATGTAAAGCTTGTGCTACTAAGGTTTTTTTTGTCAAGTTGAGATGTTTTTACAGGGTATATAAACTAGAGATTCTGGTGTTCTCGTATCCTCTCCTTTCCTTAAAGACCAGATTGAGCACACGTCCCACAGTTGGAGCCAGAATGTTACCGCCTAAGTTGTACTTAGTGGTTTTTTATCAAGTGAGCCTGGTGAACTGGACAAGGATAACTTGTTCGGACTTCAGAGAACCTTCAGTCTTGCTTCTAGGAAGCTTTGTTGTACTATATCACATGTTCATACCCCATGGGGAAATTTTAATAAATGTTCTAGCATGATAGTGTCTGTAAAAGACTCGGTCTCTTAGACTTTATTTGTCAATCCGATTAGCCCAGGGTGTTTTTTCCCTTGGTTATTA
>LPNX010386624.1:106621-176729 GCA_001517045.1 Pseudotsuga menziesii
TACTCCATACCTCCAAAGTTGGGGTGGTTTGCTTGGCATTTAGGCCTATTGAGGTTATTAGAGTCTATGTGTCAATGTATAAACGTGCTAGACATCATGGTCGAGTCATATGAACATGTCTAAGTCCCCCTAGGTTTTTTCAATTTTTCAATTTTTTAATTTTTTCAGTGTTTTTTTATTAAAATTTAATTTTTCCAAAACTTAGGCTATTTTTTAATAGTTTAATTGGAAAAATTGATTTTGAAATAAAAGTGGGCCAAATAATCAGTTTCAATCATGTAGGTGCTCATTTTCAAGCTAAGAGCACCATGTAAACCCATGGACCCACTATTTCCTAGTTTTGAGTGATTTTCCATCACTCAGGTCAGAAAGCCCCAAAAATCGATTATTGATTATTTTAATTAATAAATTGATGAATAATGGAGCAAATCCAAAATCATAGATCAGTGGATTCTCAGCCGATTTGATTGAAATCAGTCAGATCTGAAGCAGATTGACTGGATCTGACAAATACTTGACTGAAGGAGGTGATCAAATCAGATCCAGAGTTGATCTTTAGCATTCTTTATCGGCAATTTCACCCTCCCTCTCTCTCAACACGTTTTGGCTCATCTGGATGAGTTTTGGTGGATGCTTCAGTCAATAGGTTGAGGTTTCAGTCAGATCAGCTCTCCGATTGACAATTGCACTCAGTGAGACTTAGATCTGGCTCAGTTAGACACAGATCGGGCATTGATGGACTCTCCATCAGCATATTTGGTCTATATCGTTGGGATTTGTGCCCCCCCTGGGCTGGATGGCCTATGTTTTGTATATATCCTGCTTGAGGCTCCCTCTTCCAAGCTAGTTAGAGCTGGACTAAAGGGATTGCCATTGTAACTCTGTATTTGATCATCATTTGTGAGTAAAGAAGCTTTGGAGGCTATATTATGTAGTGCATGTGTATGTGTGGATTCTCAGTGTTATGCTATTGTTGTGGTAGCTGCAATTTCTTGCCAAATTCTGTGTTGCTTCTATGTTCTGGCTTCAAGGATTCAGCTAAATCTAGTAAGGGTGTAAACTAGGAAATCTAGATTGCTTGATCTTGTTTATCTATATGATGTATGCTCAAAAATTTCAGTTATATGCTTAAATAAGGTTATTTTGGCATGATCTTTCATTTTTGTTGCTTTATACATCTATATCCAGATCTCACAAGGTGTGTGCAGGATTGTGTTATTTAGTTGCAGGTTCCCGATTGGATGAAGGTGTGGATCTATATTGATTCCATTCCTATCCAATAAGCTCAAGACTCTGTCCCTCAGCACTCCACAAAAGGCCCTCCTTTCAGCTTGCTCCATTCAACCAACGATCCGACCTTCTCTCCTCTTCTTCTCGTTTCTACAAAAAATCAACATTTTTACCTGGTTACTCTGTTCGTATCTTTGATTTTGCTTAGATCTATCATATTAAAATTAATTCCAACATAGATATATCTTATCAAATCCTATAGTATAGATCTTGCACTTAAAAAAGTTTGATAAGCATTCTAGATCTAGCTTTAGGGAAATCGTCTTTTTGCATTAAAATTTAAAGAAAACTTGTAGATCACATGCATTAGATTTCCTTTCACTGTTATAAAATTTAATATTCTGCAATATCAGTGCATATTTCATTTGCTACACAAACAACAAGCCAATATCCCAAGGAAAGCTTGCTTTCCTTGGTTCCTTTTTCGCATGTTTAGCTAGTTTTAACTTCATTTTTTTTAGATAAGGTAGTCTGATCCAAAGGTACTCTTAAAGTGATTTTGGGTGTATGTTATGCTAACATTATTGCTTTATTTTATCATGTCTGGCAGAAAATAAAGGAATTTTCTGTCCGAAGTGGTCTCAGGAGCGTTCAAATCCCCCCAGGGATCTCCCTTTTCACTAAAATCTTAAAAAAATTCAAAGTTGTAAGATCTTTGTTTCAGCCTGTATAAGGACCAAGAAGTTTCTGATATTTCATTTTGCTAATATTTTAACCAATAATAAATAAAATTATTTTTGGAATAGGCTCTTTCGAGCCCATTCCCCATCCCCCCTAGGGGGATTTGCGTCAGTGTCCTTTTCATCGCTTTCTGCTTATTTCTTTTTTAAAATAGCATTGATCTAATTTGCAAGGTAGTATACTTGATTTTATTATTAATTTCATATTCCACTTTTTGTTTTTTCAAAGTAGTCATAATACTTACCCCACGATTTCCCGATTGACCTGAAAGGGGAAAGAGATTCGTGGTAGGACTAATTAGAAAACTAGAATTGTGGATCTGTTTTACTTTTCATCATTTATTTATTAGCAATTATAAAATTAACCCCTCCTTGATTCCCCGATTGAGATCCACTTGGATCGAAAGAGGTTCCTGGAGGGTTTTCTTTTAAACAAGAACACCCAGTTTAAAACTTACTAAAATTGACAAGACTCCAGTGTGTATGCTATTCACTTGGCTGCGGTTCATATGATTAGTCAAGCTGTATCAAAAGCACTTGGGTGACTATTATAATTAGGACCCACTCTCCCCAACTGACAAACCATCAGGTGAAAATCCAACACCTAAATCAAACCTTTACGGTGGAAAAATACCCAAAGGAAGTGAACTTCTGAAAAGTGACCTCAGGGTGCCGATCTCTGTCACACCCTAACAAGTACGTTATGAAAAATAGCCCTAGAGACTCCATTTCATCCCACATATTCCTTGTGGGTAACCATGAATGTTTAGTTTTGGACATACTCCAAGTACTCTCGGGTATATATGGAGTCCCCCCTTAGCCTAATTTTAATCAACTCACACTTCAAACTTAACTTAAAACGTACCAAGAGGCAGTGGCAAAACATTCAATCCAAGCACATGCAAGTATGTTGTTTCTATTTTTGACTCCATTCCAAGGCACTGGTTATTTTCTTGCTTTATATAAATATTATGTCTCAGCATTTTGCTTTCATGTGTTCATCTCTTATATCTTGCCATCTTTGATTATCTATCATTAAATTGCAAACTCCTAAGAAACTCATTCAATTTAACATCACAACACTAAGTAATTATCCTTAGTAACTTAATAGGGTCTAACCCCCTTGGCTTCGTTAGGAGTTGAGCCTAAACGGAGGAGTCAAGAACAAGGTGACAGCCTTGACTCGAGACTTGCACCCAAGGACACACCGAGTGGCTTGAATATTTCTACCACGTGACCCAGGTGTGTGAAAGGCAGCAATGCTCTCAATTACAAGGAGTGTACTATATAGATACATTTGCACCAGTTGCAAAGATGGACTCTATCATGCTAGTTTTATCCATTGCTGCAAGCAAGCACTGGGAGGTTGACCACATGGATGTCAAAAGTGAATTTCTCCATAGTGTTCTACCAGAAGATATATAAATTCAGAAACCTAAATGTTTCCAATAGGATGCTTCTCTTGTATGCAGGTTAAATAAATCTCTCTATGGCCTAAAGCAAGCCCCCAGGGCTTGGTATGTCAAGATAGACAAATTTTTGCTTTCAGTTGGTTTTGAAAGATGAAAGTATGATCCTATTGTTCACTAGTACAAAATGAGGAATTAGCTACTAGGTGACAAAAATTATAGTCTCCATAAGTTTTTCAAGTGATTTACTACTAAATATGAGCAATTTTGATTGACCCAACTATAAACGACTAAAATTAACGACTAATTTAGTCACCGGTTAACAAATACGACTAGATAATAAATGACAGAGTTAAAAATGACTAACATAAATGACTAATTTCGTCACGGAATAAAAAATGACTAGCTATAAGAATATGAGTTAGTCATTTATGTTAGTCATTTTTAATTGTGTCCTGGAAAATTGCAAATTTGATAATGAAGTGTAAATCTTGTAAATTGCCTGCCTTCTATTAGTAATATTGGTGCCATGCACCTCGATCTTTAGAGATACAACAAATAAATTGAATGAATTTTCTCTTGACCATGTATCCCTATTGCACCATTGAAGCAAATGTAATGTCCCCTTTTGGGAATTTTTATTAAAATGCTCAATTTTCCAATTTTTTCACAATTTTTGCTCTAACTAGTTTTGATGTCTAGACCTCCGAATTGACCCAAATGCTTCCAAATTTTCTCTGAAGGTACATTACTGATAATATAACTTAAATATTATTCTCATGTATGTTTTTTTACCTCCCAATTACTTCTGAAAACTTTTTTAATGTTCTATTCAAAGTAGAAGTCTTTACTAGCAAATTGGGGCTCCAATTCCCCCCAGGTAATTGCCGGAAATGGATTCACAAATAATCCCAAAGTCACCTCAATTTCTGAAAAGAGGCTAGGTATGTGTAAGGGACATTTTCAAATTCTCATATGCATCATGTTTCAGTTTATACATGTTGTTATGACTCTTTCCAAAACAACTCTCAAGTCACAATTTCGACCCTTGGGGAAAATGCACCAATTTTTCTGCCAATGCAATACAAATGAGTCAAATGGATTCCAATGCTTAATTAATGAACCTGAGAATTTCAATACACATTAATTAAAGTCCATACATCATAAATTTATCATATATACATTCCTCCATTCGAAATAATAAGCATTACCATAGCATATATCAAAATGGAGTGGAAATCGTCATTGTTTGTTCATTAAAAGTCATTTTGACATAAAGCTCTTGGGAATTTTGACTTGAAAATATTTTATAATGAATAAAATATTATATTTAACTTATTACAATCATAAATGGACAATTAAAGTCTCTCCCAATTCAAAATCATCAGCATTACAATGGTTCACAACAAGATAGTGGGGAAATGACACTATGTCTTCATTGTTCAACATTCTTACATGAATTATATTGGGTATTTCAAAATTATAGTATTATGAACATGAAATATAGATAATATACATCATAAAACAATATGATTATCATTATAATCTTCCCCAAAGATATCAATATCTCACCCAAAGCGCAATCCCTCCATTGCCATGAATATGGTGTGAAAACTGGAAATAGTTTAAAGATAGTGCTGAAATAGAAGAATCCACATGCTTTCTTGTAGATTAAACCTACAAATAATAATCCATTAAATCTCCATGAAATACCTGAGTGGCCTTTCCAAACACCAACTAGGATGGGAATCTTTCACCCTCGAAATTGGCTTAAGAAAGAAAACTAGTCATCCACTAGCTCTCACAATTCACAAATGACAATTTCACAAATGAGAAAAAAATTCCTCTCATGGACTATCCCTAAATTTTATAAACATTATTAGTCTCCTAAGGTTCCAAATCCATCCATAAACCAAATCTAAGTTGAATTGGTTTGGTTGCTCATTCTATGCCATGTGGCCTCTCTCTTCACCTTCCCTCTTCTCCCAAATTTGAGTAGGAGCCTCTTGTCCTTCTCCAACTCCCAAATTCTACCTATAATATGCTCTATTCAGTCCTAAAATGTCATTATGTCAGTATGTCAGAATTCATATTTGACTTGTGTCATAACTGTCATAGAATCTCCATCATTGGTGTCATAGATGTCATAAATGTAAGGGAAATCTAGCTAAGTGTCCATGAAACTCCCATTTGGCTCTTCCTCTCCCATGTAAGTTAAAATTCATCCAAAATTAAACCTATGAAGTATATGGTTAATTATATTAAGCTTATAATCCATCCAAAAACATTATGCTTTCCATATATTCGAATTTGCAAGAGAAAGATACCATTTAACAAAGGAATTCTAGCTAGTGTGGGCCCCATAGTCTCCATGTGTCTACATGCTCCATTGCCACTTCCATTTTATCTTGTATTTATTTAATAAGAACAATTATTAAATATTTATCCCCTTCTAATGTATAAACATCATTTATTATCGTCCTTATTCCAAAAATCAAAGCTTCCACTCCCAACCTAGGAAGATAGTGATTTCCTCCTTGGCAATTATTTGACTTTTAGTATCCATTTGACAACTTTCATGAATATGGAAAATTTGATTTGTCCATTGTGAACCAATGAAAAATTTGGGACATTAAAAATCCTCCCTTCCCAATATTGCTTTTCTTCAAGCAATTTCAAACATGGTTGTTGAAGAACCTGCTTTCTGTATGATTCTTTGAAGTTTCCATTGAGCTGCTCACCTTGAGTCTTTGAGATTCCATGAATATTTCAGAGAGGAACCACCATGCTTTCTGATACACTACTCTGATTAACATCACCTTATTAAATTGGGACTCCATCTCCTGTACTACTTGTTTCCCAAATAATTTGAAATCAATGGGACTAAAAACTATCCTAAGGTCCCATTGCTTGCTTTGCACTCCAACAATTAAGAATGCTCTCCAACCCATACCATTTGGAAAGAGAATTCATGGATCCCATTTTCTTGTATGAATTATTCCAAACATCATGATTGCATAATATATATCATCAAAGTATATAACAACACAATAAGAATGTACATCAAGGAGGTGCCTCACCAAGAAAGCATGAAAGTTCTTATACCTCCCAGTGAGTAGACTACCATTTTCCAAGTACACACATGATTCAAGTGACCAATCAAATCTGATCCAATGACATAGGTGAGGATCCCATGTCCTACAATGCTTCTTCCAAATAATTTAATATGCATCAAAATAATAATCAGCCATTTGTTCTTTCATCCAAGAAGTGAATGAAGAACCTCCACCAAAATATGAACCAAATAAGGATTAAATAAAACATGAATACTTCAAGTGGCTCAAAGAAGTCTCATCAATACACTCATGAATATGTATATCATCATGTAACATTAGAGGATGTTGCTTCCAATAATAATGTTCTTCAATCATATAACTCTTCACCCAAGTGTGGGATGAAGTTACTCCAACTTCAAATAGACTAGGAAAGGAACAAGGAAAATCATGAGTCTCCAAGTGACTCAAGTGAACATCATAGGTGCACCCATGTAGATGTGTATAATCATAATGTAAAAAAGGATGCTACTAAAAATGTAAATAAGATGGTTCTCTAATAATTCATGTTATATTTTTATCATTTAAGCTATAAATATATTAGGATCTTTAACTGAGAGAATAACAATCACAGCAATCAAACACTAGAGACAATGAACACAAATTTTTTCCTTGAGGAAATGATAAATGGAGAAAACCCCACAACTTCTTTCTAGCCCCAGCAACTTCTTCTCTCTCAGCTATGCACTACAACTGAGTGTGAGTGAGTGTGTGATAAATAGAGAGGCTCACTCTCTATTTATACGAATTCCCTACTTGACAATAACTCACTAGGGCCGAATTCTCTAGGAGAGTCTAATAACCCTAGGGCTCTAGAACTATGAGGAATTTAACCCTTGAACAATAGGAGGGTTACCCACAATGACTTGCCATGACTTGTTTACATTATTGAATCTCTCGATAAGAACATCGGGGCATGAAATGACTCAAATACATTATAGATACTTACCGGAATAAACATCGGGGTACAATACATAAGATATACAAGTGAATACATTCTGAAGTTACAAATACATCAACAATTCCATCATCAAAATGAGAAATAGAATGTCCATGCTCTTCATGTGGCACCATCAAAAAGAAACCTTTCACCCATAATTCATTAGGATGACTGCTGCAAAATTTAGAAGTCTAGGATGTAGGAGAAATAAGAAACTCACCCAAATGATCAGTAAGTGAAAAGCTGTCATAATTTGAAGGATCCATAGGGGTTGGATTATGCACCTCTCTAAAAAAAAACATTTCCCATTGGGTTGGTTCCAAGGTGGTGGAATTATGCACTTGTTCAAAAATTGTGTAACCATTTTGAAGAGGAAACTCATATTTCCTCTTCCACCATTACTAGTGATTGGATCTCATCACTATAATCCTCAAGAACATCAAGAACCTGAAATTTTTCATGTTTCTCATGATAATCCTCCAAGCAATCTACCTTATGAAAATCTGAAACATCGGAGGAAAAACAAGTGTCTTGCAACTTTTCAAGAAGTTGCTCATTTTGAATTGTGAGCTTATCAATAACTTAATTATTCTTAAAGTAGGATTCATGTAACCATTCAATAATATCAATGATATTTTTTATATCAAAAATCAAAGACATGAAATTACCTTTGATGTTGCACATTGCTCTTTGAATCTTCTCCATGTCTTCAAGGAATGATGGCTCCTCCAAGGAAGTAGCTCTCCAACAAGAATTTGATACCAATGCTTGAGTGTCATGGAGTGTTGTAAGGGCCTCTTGGATATTATTTTCATTCATATTTAAGGACCCTTCAAGAAAATGAGGCTCTCAAAAATGACCCTCCTCATCTTATTTCTTCTTGCTTGGACCAACTTCATGAAGCTCAAGTGGTGATGGGGAAGTTGATCTTGTTTCTTCTTCAACTGCTACAAGGTCATAATTTTCATGTTTAATGGAATTTTGGCTTGCAAAAACACTTTTAAAAGTGATCTCTATGTCACCAATATAGAGGTGTGAGCACCCATCAGTACTTAGTCCTTCATAGTTCAAGCATCCATCATTAGATTCTCTTTGTTTCATTTCTAAGGTAACATGTGTCTCAAAATTATCTTCAGTATTTCCAATAAAAACTTCTTAATACTCATGTGATGTCTCTTCATATTTTTCAGAGTCACTTGGGAGTGAATTTCGATCATCTTCATGTGCTACTTCTTCTATTCCACCTATTTTAGAACTAGGTGGTTCATGGATCTCCTCCTTTTGCTCCTTCAAGCAAGCTGATGCATTTTTCCCCTTGGTTTTCTTAAAATCTATATATTTTTCCCAACTTTGGATAGCCAAAAATTTGAATCCTTTCATAATATTCTTGGTCATGTATTAAAATATAGGTTCCATTATTTTTATTATCTCCTCACCATCATATGAGGTTCTCTTTTCATTCCTAGTCATAGTTTTCAAAAAATGCCGCCTTCTCCTACTTTTTGTTTCCTCTTCACAAAAGAACTTTTGGTTTCAATATATAATTGTGGTCACTGAATTATTGTACTGATAAATATCAAAACACATCAGGTTCCAAGATCATGCTATGATACCACTGTAATGTCCCATTTTTGGAATTTTTATTAAAATGTCCAATTTTCAAATTTTTTCACAATTTTGGCTCTACTAGTTTTGCTATCTAGACCTCCAAATTGACCCAAATGCTTCCAAATTTTATCTGAAGGTACATGAATGATAATATAACTTAAATATGAGTCTCATTTATTTTTTTATACCTCCAAATGACTTCTACAAACTTGTTTAATGTTCTTCTCAAAGTAGAAGTCTTTACTAGCAAATTGGGGCTCCAATTCCCCCTGGGTAATTGTCAGAAATGGCTTCACAAATAATCCAAATGTCACTTGAATTTATGAAAAGAGGCTTGGTATGTGTAAATTAAAATTTTAAAGTATCATATGCATAATTATTCAGTTTATACAGGTTTTTATGACTCTTTCCAAAACAACTCCCAAGTCACAATTTAAACCCTTGTGGAAAATGCACCAAATCTTCTCCCAATGCAATAAAAATGAGTAAAATGGATTCCAATTATTAATTAATGATAATGATAATTGAAATAAACATTAATTAAATTCCATACATCATACATTTATCACAGATACATTCCTCCATTCGAAATAATAAGCATTACCATGGCATATATCAAAATGGAGTGGAAATGGTCATTGTTTGCTCATTAAAAGTCATTTTGACATACAAATATTGGGAATTCGACTTGAAAATTTCTGAGAATTAATAAAATAGAATATTTAACTGATTAAATTCATAAATGGACAATTAAATTCTCTCTCAATTCGAAATCATCAGCATTACAATGGTTCACAACAAGATAGTGGGGAAATGACACTATTTCTTCATTGTTCAACATTCTTACATGAAATATTTTGGGTATTTCAACCTGAGAGTATTATGAAAATGAAATACATAGAATATACATCATAACACAATATAATTATCATTATAATATTCCCCAAAGAGATCAATAGCTCACCCAAATCGCAATCCCTCCACTGGCATGGATATGGTGTGAAAACTGGAAATAGTTGAGAGATAGTGCTGCAATAGAAGAATCCGCATGATTTCCTGTATATTACACCTGTAAATAAGAATCCATTAAATATCCATGAAATTCCTGAGTTTCCTTTCGAAACACCAACAAGGATGGAATATTTCACCCTCGAAATTGTCTTAAGCAAGAAAACTAGTCATCCACTATCTCTCACAATTCACAAATGACAATTTCACAAATGATCAAAAGATTCTGCTCATGGATAATCCCTATATTTTATAAACATTATTAGTTTCCTAAGGTTCCAAATCCATCCATAAACCAAATCCAAGTCGAATTGGTGTGGTTTCTCATGCTATGCCATGTGGCCTCTCTCTTCACCTTCCCTCTTCTCCCAAATTTGAGAAGGAGCCTCTTGGCCTTCTCCAACTCCCAAGTTCGACCTATAAGATGCTATATTCAGTATTGATAGGTCAGTATGTTATTATTTCATACTTCATATCTGACTTTTGTCATAAGTGTCATACAATCTCCATCATTGGTGTCATAGATGTCATAAATGTAAGGAGAATCTAGCCAAGTGTCCATGAAACTCCCATTTGGCTCTTCCTCTCCCATGTAAGTTATAATTCATCCCAAATTAAACCTATGAAGTATATGGATAATTATATTAACCTTATAATCCATCCAAAAACATTATGCTTTCCATATATTCGAATTTGCAAGAGAAAGATACCATTTAACATAGGAATTCTATCTAGTGTGGCCCCATAGTCTCCATGTGTCTTCATGCTCCATTGCCACTTACATTTTATCTTGTATTTATTTAATATGATCAATTATTATATATTTATCCACTTCAAATGTATAAACATTATTTATTATCCCCCTTATTCCAAATCTCAAATATTCCACCCCCAACCTAGGAAACTAGTGATTTCCTCCTTGGCAATTATTTGACTTTTAGCATCCATTTGACAACTTTCATGAATATGGAAAATGTGATTTGTCCATTGTGACCCAATGAAAAATTTGGGACATTACAGCAAACCCGGTTAAGCGCATGCCAAAGGAAAATTAGGTTCCTGCATCAATTACGAATTAGGTACTAGAACGAGAACGATATCGATACCTAGCTAGAAGAATCATAGCTAGTTGTTGATCCTTCGACAATGTAAGAGTCCCTACAAGTCCCATACATTTGAAGTGATTTTCTAAATCCAATATAACCTTTTTCATGATTTGCAACCATTGAACATCTAGCTGCACCAGTTGACGTAGCTTCACCGGGCTGAGTTCCTTTAAAGTATCCCTGCTAGCAAGAATGAAATTCACAACTACATTTTGTAGGAATGTATCCAAGTATTCCTTTCTATCGTCATCCTTC
This sequence comes from Pseudotsuga menziesii, assembly GCA_001517045.1. Taxonomy (NCBI): domain Eukaryota; kingdom Viridiplantae; phylum Streptophyta; class Pinopsida; order Pinales; family Pinaceae; genus Pseudotsuga; species Pseudotsuga menziesii. Next base: position 118,031 of record LPNX010386624.1, read on the forward strand.
TTCTTTTTAAGCCTTGAAAACAAATGATCACCCAGTGACCCATGGATATGTTTGAAGTAGATGATATTTTCCATGAACTAATCCTTACAATAAAAATCTTCTGCCAATAAAAATTAGTCAAGTCTTTTGGCCACAACAGCATCTGCCACCCACTCGTTACCTTAGGTAGGAGATAAGGGGCTCAGTTCAATATCCACCAATTTTTTATTTGTAATGTATTATTGAAACCAAGGGGCCATCTATTTAGTCCTAGATTTGGAGCTCCATGATTCCTTAAGTAATGGTGGTAAATTTGAGGTCCCCCACTAGAATGAGGGAAGAACAACCAAGGACTAGACCACACCTTTCCAATAGCCTCCCAGAAATCCAGTTGATCAACATAAATCCCAAAACAGTTAATAATGTGTAGGGGTATATCCAAAACCCTACAAAAACATTTCAATAAGATACCCCCACAAATATGAAAGGGATTAAGTCTAATACGAGCAAGGTTCCAAGAAAAAATAAGGACTCCTGAAAGGCATGTAGCATCAACCAAACAACAATCCCATGTTGGGAGAATAATCTAGAGAAAATCCCTTGCTTTTAAACCAGAGACCATCGTTTCCTAAAATAATAGGAGATCCAGACAAACCAAATGTAATAACCTCTTGAGGGATGCAATCTTCGAGGTACCCCCCACCCCTCTAACATTTAAGGACAATATCATCATTAGGTAACAACCTTTAAGGACAAATATAGTCTAAAAGGTCTGAAAACATCTAATAGTGCATCCTATGAATCAAAAATTCCATTAACAATTTCCTTGACTGTCATCGACTCATTTCCCCACATTGGATGATCCGAGTGGAATTTCCTCCTTCTCTTGCCATTGTTCTTCCTTATGGTTACATTTATATTATTGGAGACTAATGGGTCTCGGTCAATATCTGACTTGGAGAAAAATAGGATAGGATCCTACAAGAAACTCCCCTAGGAAAATGGGAGGGAAGAATCAAATCATTGAATCCCAATGACTTATTAACCAACCCATAAGCCGATATGGAGGCTACACCATCACTTAAAACCCTTGATTTCGAAGACAACACTAAGTTTTCCTTCTATAACATTAGCACCGATCTCAACAACCCGAGTATGTTCTTTTATACAAGAGACCAAAACCTCATCCCTAGTAGAAAGATCCCCAAGGGGAAAAGTTGGAATTGAAATATGAGTTAATTTTGTCCCTTTATCTTTATGAATGAAGATGACTTGTTTTCAAAATATTCTAAAAATGTTTGAATAGGGATTTTATGCCTTTAATAAATGGATCCAAATGGTCAATTTACTATTTTTAATAATATAAAGTGTTATACATTTTTTTCACTTTATTGAAAACACATTGTTATGCCAAAGCAACTAGAAACTCAATCCAAAATTACATAATTTTAAATAATAAAAATAATTATAATTTTAAAAAAAACCATTGTTATATAAAAGGTAGAAGCCAAAATTAATGAAAAGAACACTCATAAACACTTAAACACGATGAATCAAGTTGATATTGCTTTCAAAAAAAATTTGAAAATTTGAACATAATATTTTCTTTTATCTTCATAACTAAGAAAAAAATGGGTTCAAAAAAATGGAAAAATGCTAATGATGTGAGGGTATTAAGAAATCATATAATAATAAATCTATACTCTTCAAAGAGGTGGAGATAAGTCCTCGTATAGGCCAAAGGACAAAATACTCAATTCAATAGAAAAATTCCATGCTTTGGGATTTTGGCCATCACAACAATGGCATGTAATAAATTGTTTCAGAGCACCAAGCTAACTCTCTCTTCCACCTTCACCATTCAATTTTCCACCATTAAAACTAAAAAATCAGACACGAAGGCCATATGTGAATATCATAGAATATTATGTACTCATAACTGATTGGAGGAATTGACTGATAGTCTACATCTCATGAATCATTAAGGAATTCAGTCAGACTCCCAAACCTACGACTGTGTATTGCATCTCATTAATCACCCAAGAATTCAGTCAGACTACCAAACCTATGATTGTCTAATGCAGAGATACCTTAACATGAACTATGTGAAAGGGGTTAAAATAGTCCACACCCACATGATTGACACGAGGTTTAATATGGAAATGTCTTTGAATAATAAATTTATTTCCATGTATGCTGAATTCGACAACCTGGAGGACGCTCGTCGGGTTTTTGATGAAATGATGGAATGAAACATGCTTTCATGGACTACAGTCATTGGATCTTATACAAGACATTGTCTCTATGAGGATGACTTGAACTGCTTTACCAAATGCAGTGAATAGAAATTCAGTTGTATCAATTAATCTTTCCCACTGTTGGGTCACAATGGAAAAACTACATTTTCCATATTCATGAAATTTGTCAAAGGGATGCTAAAAGTCAAACAATTGGCAAGGTGGAAAATCACTAGTTTCCTAGCTTGGGGGTGGAAGATTTGAGATTTGGAATAAGGGGGATAATAAATGATTTTTAGACATTACAATGGGATAAATATTTAATAATGTAGCTTATTAAATAAATACAAGAGAAAATGGAAGTGACAATGGATCATGAAGACACATGGAGACTATGGGGCCCACACTAGCTAGAATTCCTATGTTAAATGGTATCTTTCTCTTGCAAATTTGAATATATGGGAAGTCTAATGTTTTTGTATGGATTATAATGTTAATATACTTGTCCATATACTTAATAGGTCTAATTTGGGATTAATTTTAACTTACATGGGAGAGAAAGAGCCAAATGGAAGTTTCATGGACACTTGGCTAGATTCCCCTTACATTTATGACATCTATGACACCAATGATGGAGATTCTATGATAGTTATGAAACAATTCAGATATAGATCCTGAAATAATGAAATAATTACATGTCAGGACTGAATATAGCATCTTATAGGTCGAATTTGGGAGTTGGAGAAGGCCAAGAGGCTCCTACTCAAATTTAGGAGAAGAGGGAAGGTGAAGAGAGAGGCCACATGGCATAGCATGAGCAGCCACACCAATTCGACTTGGATTTGGTTTATGGATGGATTTGGAACCTTAGAATACCACTAATTTTTATAAAATACATGGATCATCCATGAGAATAATCTTTTTTTATCATTTGTGAAATTGTCATTTGTGAATTGTGAGACCTAGTAGACGACTAGTTTTCTTGCTTAAGCCAATTTCGAGGGTGAAAGATTCCCATCCTAGTTGGTGTTTGGAAATGGAACTCAAGTATTTAATGGATATTTAATGGATTCTTATTTTTAGGTTTAATCTACAATAAATCATGTGGATTCTTCTATTGCATCACTCTCTCTCAACTATTTCCAGTTTTCACACCATATTCATGCCAATGGAGGGATTGCACTTTCGATGAGATATTGATCTATTTGGGGAATATTATAATGCCAATTATGTTTTTTTTTATGTATATTATCTTTATTTCATGTTCATAAGTCTCTCATGTCGAAATACCCAAATTAATTGATGTAAAAATGTTGAACAATGAAGAAATAGTGTCATTTCCCCACTATCCTTTTGTGAACCATTGTAATGCTGATGATTTCGAATTGGGAGATCCTTTAATTGTATATTTATTATTTTAATAAGTTAAATATTCTATTTTATTCATTCTCATAAATTTTCAATTCTAAATTCCCAATATTTTTATGTCAAGATGACTTTTAATGAACAAACAATGACCATTTCCACTCCATTTTGATATATGCCATTGTAATGCTTATTATTTCAAATGGAGGAATGAATATCTAATAAATGTATGATGTATTGACTGTAATTAATGTTTATTTCAAGTATAATTTTCAGTACTTAAGAATTGGAATCCATTTTACTCATTTTTATTGCATTGGGAGAAGATTTGGTGCATTTTCCCTAAGGGTCTAAATTGTGACTTGGGAGTTGTTTTGGAAAGAGTCGTAACAGCCTGTATAAACTGAAACATGATGCATATGAGACTTTTAAAATTTTCCTTGCATATACCCAGCATATTTTCATAAATTCAAGTGACTTTGGGATCATTTGTCAAGCCATTTCCGGCAATTACCCAGGGGGAATTGGAGCCCCAATTTGCTAGTAAAGACTCTTACTTTGAACAGAACATTAAACAAGTTTGTAGAATTAATTGGGAGGTAAAAAAACATAAATGAGAATTATATTTAGTTTATATTATCATTCATGTACCTTCAGATAAAATTTGGAAGCATTTGGGTCAATTTGGAGGTCTAGACATCAAAACTAGTCAAGAGCCAAAATTGTGAAAAAATTGAAAAATTGGGCATTTTAATAAAGTTCCAAAAAGGGGACATTACAGTGGTATCAGAGCATGATCTTGGCACGTGATGTGGTATGATATTTATGAGTACAATAATTCAGGTACCACCATTATATATTGAAAACCAAAAGTACTTTTGTTGAAGAGGGAAAAAAAAGTAGGAGAAGAAGACAATTTTTTGGAAATTATGACTAGGCATGAAAAGAGAACCTCATATTATAGTGAGAAGCTAATAAAAAACATGGAACCTATATTTGAATACATGACCAAGAATATTATGAAATGATTTGAACTTTTTTGATATCCAAATTTAGGAAAAATATATTGATTTTAAGAAAACCAAGGGGAAAAATGCATCAGTCTGCTTGAAAAAGCAAAAGGAGGAGACCCATGAACCACCTAGTTCTGAAATAGGTGGAGTAAAAGAAGTAGTACATGAAGATGATATAAATTCACTCCCAAGTGACTCTAAAAAATATTAATAGACATCACATGAGTATGAAGAAGTTTTTATTGAAAATATTGAAGATAATTTTGAGACACATGCTACCTTGGAAATGAAACAAAGAGCATATACTGATGGATTCTTGAACTATGAAGGAGTACCTACTGATGGGTGCTCACAAATATATGTTGGTGACATAGATATCAGATTTCAAAAAAAAAATTCAATCCAAAATTCCATTAAACATGAAAATGAATACCTTGTAGCAATTGAAGAAGAAACAAGATCAACTTCCCCATCACCACTTGAGCTTCATGAAGTTGGTCCAAGAAAGAAGGAAGAAGATGAGGAGGTTCATTTGAAAGATCCTCATTTTCTTGAAGGGTCCTTAAATATGAATGAAAATAAGATACAAGAGGCCCTTATCATACTCCATGACACTAAAGCATTGGTATCAAATTCTTGTTGGAGATCTACTTCCTTGGAGGATCCATCCTTCCTTGAAGATATGGAGAAGATCCAAAGAGCAATGTGCAACATCAAAGGTAATTTCATGTCTTTGATTTTTGATATAAAAAATTTCATTGAGATTATTGAATGGTTATATGAATCCTACTTCAATAATAATGAAGTTATTCATAAGCTCACAACTCAAAATGAGCAACTTATTGAAAAGTTTCAAGACACTTGTTTTTCCTCTTATGTTTCAGATTGTCAAATGGTAGATTGTTTGGAGGATTATCATGACATGATGGATAATGAGAAATTTCTAAATTTGAATGTACTTGATGGATTTGAAGATGTTCTTGAAGATATCCAAACACTTGATTTGTTTGAAGAGGAACTTGATCTGTCTCTTGATGAAGGGTATGCAATTTTTAAAGAAGAACATGATTTCTCTACATTGGAACCGATCTATGACAAAGGTTTCACAATATTTAAGGAGCTGCATAATCCTACCCCTATGGATCCTTCATATTATGACAATTTTTCACTTTCTGATCATTTGTATGAGTTGGTTCTTTCTTCTACATCCTACACTTCTAAATTTTGCAGCAGTCATCCTAATGAAGTATGGGTGAAAGGTTTCTTTTTGATGGTGCCACATGAAGAGCATGGAAATTCTATTTATCCTTTTGATGATGGAATTATTAGAGAACAATATTATTTACATTTTCATAAGCATCCTTGTTTACATTATGATTATACACATATACATCGGTGCACCTATGATGTTCACTTGAGTCACTTGTAGACTCATGATTTTCCTTGCTCCTTTCCTAGTCTATTTGACGTTGGAAGAACTTCATCCCACAATTTGGTAAAGAGTTATATGATTGAAGAAAATTATTATTGGCACCAAAATCCTCTGATGTTACATGATGATATACATATTCATGAGTTTATTGATGATACTTCTTCGAGACACTTGAAGTCTTCATGTTTTATTTGCTCCTTATTTGGTTCATATTTTGGTGGAGGTTCTTCATTCACTTCTTGGATGAAAGAACAAATGGATGATTCTTATTTTGATGCATATTAAATTCTTTGGGAGAAGAACTATAGGACATGGGATCCTAACCTATGTTATTGGAGAATATTTGATTGGTCACTTGAAGAATGTTTGCACTTGGAAAATGGTAGTCTACTCATTGGGAGGTATAAGCACTTTCATGATTTCTTGGGGAGGCACCTCCTTCATGTACATTCTTATTATGTTGTTATATAATTTGATGATGTATATTATGCACTCATGATTTTTGTAAGAATGCATAAAATAAAATGGGATCCAGGAATTCTCTTTCCAAATGGTATGGGTTGGAGGGCACTCTTAATTGTTGGAGTGCAATGCAAGCAATGGGACCCTGGGATAGTTTTTAGTCCCATTGATTTCAAATTATTTGGGAAACAATAAATATGGTAGATGGACTACCCATTTGATAATGTTATGTTAATCATAGTAGTGTAGAAACAAACATGGTGGTTCCTCTCTGAAATCTTCATGGAATCTCAAAGACTCGAGGTGGGCAGCTCAGTGGCAACTTCAAATAATCATACAAAAAGCAGGTTCTTCAACAACCATGTTTGAAATTGCTTGAGCACAAGCAATAATGGGAAGGGAGGATTTGTAATGTCCCAAATTTTACATTGGTACACAATGGCCAAATCACATTTTCCATATTCATGAAAGTTGTCAAAGGGATGCTAAAAGTCAAATAATTGCCAAGGTGGAAAATCACTAGTTTCCTAGCTTGGGGGTGGAAGATTTGAGATTTGGAATAAGGGGAATAATAAATGATGTTTAGATATTAGAAGGGTATAAATATTTAATAATTTAGCTTATTAAATAAATACAATAGAAAATGGAAGTGACAGTGGAGCATGAAGACACATGGAGACTATGGGGCCCACACTAGCTAGAATTCCTATGTTAAATGGTATCTTTCTCTTGCAAATTTGAATATATGGGAAGTATAATGTTTTTGTATGGATTATAATGTTAATATACTTGTATATATACTTCATAGGTCGAATTTTGGATGAATTTTAACTTACATGGGAGAGGAAGAGCCAAATGGGAGTTTCATGGACACTTGGCTAGATTCCCCTTACATTTATGACATCTATGACACCAATGATGGAGATTCTATGATAGTTATGACACAAGTCAGATATTAAGGATGAAATATTTAAATAATGACATGTCAGGAGTGAATATATCATCTTAGAGGTCGAATTTGGGATTCGGAGAAGGCCAAGAGGCTCCTACTCAAATTTAGGAGAAGAGGGAAGGTGAAGAGAGAGGCCACATGGCATAGCATGAGCAGCCACACCAATTCGACTTGGATTTAGTTTATGGATGGATTTGGAACCTTAGAATACCAATAATTTTTATAAAATATAGGGATCATCCATGAGTAGAATATTTTTCTCATTTGTGAATTGTGAGAGCTAGTGGATGACTAGTTTGCTTGCTTAAGCCAATTTTGAGGGTGAAAGATTCCCATCCTAGTTGGTGTTTGGAAAGGTCACTCAGGTATTTCATGGAGATTTAATGGAGTCTTATTTTCAGGTGTAATATAAAATAAATAATGTGTATTCTTCTATTGCAGCACTCTCTCTCAACTATTTCTAGTTTTCACACCATATTCATGCCAAGGGAGGGATTGCGCTTTCGGTGAGATATTGATCTCTTTGGGGAATATTTTAATGCCAATTATACTATGTGTTCATGTATATTCTCTGTATTTCATGTTAAGAAGACTCTCAGGTCTAAATACCTGAAATAATTCATGTAAAAATGTTGAACAATGAAGAAATAGTGTCATTTCCCCACTATCTTGTTGTGAACCATTGTAATGCTGATGATTTCGAATTGGGAGAGTGTTTAATTGTCCATTTATTATTGTAATCAGTTAAATATGCTCTTTTATTCATTCTCAAAAAAATTTAAGTATAAATTCCCAAGATTTTTATGTCAAGGTGACTTTTAATGAGCAAACAATGACCATTTCCACTCCATTTTGATATATGCCATGTTAATGCTTATTATTTCGAATGGAGGAATCTATATCTGATAAATGTATGATTGATGGAATTTAATTAATGTTTATTTTAAGTCTCATTTTAAGTACTTAATAATTGGAATCTATTTTACTCATTTTTATTGCATTGGGAGAAGATTTGGTGCATTTTCCCCAAGGGTTGAAATTGTGACTTGGGAGTTGTTTTGGAAAGAGTCATAACAGCCTGTATAAACTGAACCATGATTCATATGAGACTTTGAAAAGGTCCATTACACATACCCATCATTTTTTCATAAATTAAAGTGACTTTGGGATCATTTTTGAAGCCATTTCCAGCAATTACCCAGGGGGAATTGGAGCCCCAATTTGCTAGTAAAGACTCTTACTTTGAACAGAACATTAAACAAGTTTGAAGAAGTAATTGGGAGGAAAAAAATATACATGAGCATGATATTTAAGTCATATTATAATTCATGTACCTTTAGATAAAATTTGGAAGCATTTGGGTCAATTTGGAGGTTTAGACATCAAAACTAGTCAAGAGCCAAAATTGTGAAAAAATTGAAAAATTGGGCATTTTAATAAAGTTCCAAAAAGGGGACATTACAAAGGAGGTGCATGGTGAGATAAATAGGAGTGGGTTTCGAGAAAATGTATTTGTTGGAAGTGTGCTTGTTGATATGTATGTTAAATGTGGGAGCATGGAGGATGCACAGGAAGTGTTTGACAAAATGCTTCAACGAGATGCGGTTACCTGGACTGTGATAATGGAAGCATATGTACAAATTGAACATTTGGGAGAAGCCCTGAAGCTCTTCAATGAAATGCTATTTTTGGGGATGAGACTTTATTAGGCATATTCACTATCATTCTTCCAGCTTGTGCCAAATTGGTAGCTTTGCAAACAGGTATGTATGTCCATCAAGAACAGTTAAAAATGGTGTATTAGGATTTCTTATATTCTAGTTTCCAAATTATACAGAACTTAATATATCATGAGAAGCAAACTGTACAAGCTTATCTAGTGCAATGAATCCTCTTTAATGATGCAAAGTTTGTGTAACATGCTACAAAAGTGTCACAGTGACGAGGTTGGAGCCACTCTAAAATATTTTGAAATAATTAAGAATTAAGAATTAAAATTGAGCTCACAAATAATATCCACTGGAGTAACACTCATAATTACTCAAATTTATGAAGGAAAATCTGGTGTTAACACCATGTTTAAGGGATTTATCAGGTCATACAGAGCTTTCACCAACATACCCATGTTTATTTACCCTTTGCAATGAATCTTGAGGTTTCTCCATGCAAACTTATATCTTAATATCTCCATTTAAAGAAACAGTCTTAATGTTTATTTGATGAACTTTCCAACTGAACTGAGCTACAATTACTCACAACATTCTAATTGTGACTAGTTTGACCATGGATGCAAAAGTTGAATTGTAATCAATGTCTTCTATTTCCCATATCTTTTGGTGGTGAGTTTTTCCTTTCATTTGTTGACCAACCCATTTTCCTTGAAATTCTTACTGTAAATCCTCTATAATTGAATTTCTTTCATCAAACAAATTTGTTCCTTGCTTCCTTTTTAAAAATAAATAGGATCAACTTTAATTGCATCCAACCAAATTTTGTCTTTGTTTGCTTCTTAAAAAAATAGGATCATGGGATTTCACAATTGCTCTCATTGATGCAATATTTACTTAACTTGAAGACTTTGAACTTCTAACTATATCTATGTTTTGCTGCAATTATTTTGGGTTGTTATTTTAAAGGAAATATTTATAATGTTTTAACCTCTTTGCTATACTACTGCTTGGTTGTTGCTAGGGCTACAACTGTTTTCTTTTCTTGTCCTTCTCTCTGCCATGCCTGATAAATTATGGGCATTTTGGTGGATCCAAGAGTCTCTTGCACAGGATTTTGTTCTTCATCTTGTTCTTTTTATTCTATTTCTTCTTCTTGCAGTATCTCTTTATATATTCATAACTACATTGACTTTTTCATCAAAAACAACATTTCTAGCAACTATAATTTGTTTGTCAATAAGATCATATAAGTTATAACAATTGAATGTTGTGATCTGTTCAATAAAAATACATTCTCTGACTTCTATCTTCAGGTTTATGTCTAATTTACACTTGGATAGGAATTAATGTAGTATAACAAAAAACATTGAAGCTCTATACCTGGACTTTGTGAACAGACTTGGAATTTGTTAGTAGTCGTTCCTCTTATATTTTTAGTGGGATTTGTTGAGCATAAAAATTATTGTATGCATTACTTCCACCTAAAATTAATGTCCCAAACAGTGTCCTTTGAACATTCATTGGCCCATCTCAAATATTTTTCTGTTTTTTTTTTCTTTCTTTCTACCACACCATTCTACTTGTATGCATTGATTGTTTTTATTTTGATTCCCTTCTTCTTTCAAAAATTAAGAAAGTGATTTGAGACAAACTCACCTAATTTGTTTGTTGTAAGATCCTTCTAGCGGTAGTTGGGTGAAAATTTTGGGTAAATTTAGGATACAGACATTACAGTGAGCTACAAAATTCTACATATTAAGTGTTTTGAAAAAGTATCCACACAGATATAGTTGGTTCCTATTGTTACCTACAGCAGTCATAGAAATGTTTACAAAGTGTTCACCAAAATTATTGAATTAAAATCAGTACATCAGATAGACACAAACCATTTAGTTGGGTCAAGTTCTTTACCCTGGTATGTTTGGTGTTAAGAATATGGCCTACAACTATCTAACATGATGATAGCGGAACGTTTGACAAGGTAATAAGCCCAATCTATTCAACTTGAAAATATCATTGGAATTCCCATTGTTTATTTGCTAGTTAATTTTAGTTGGAACTTTTTTATTCAATTATGGCATTTAATGAATAATTATTGTTTCTTGTTTCTGAGAGATCCACCTAATTATATGCAATGTGCATTGATTGAGTTCTCTTTCCTTGCAGATGAACAACTTACCTGCAGTTCACCAGTATATTGAAATCTTTGCTATGCAATTATACTTAAAGTTTCCATCGATGGTAAGTCATATTTCAGTTATTATGCTAACATCTAAGGACTTGGATTTATCTTATAAATATGTTTGGATCAGATTTTAAGTTGGATATTATTTGATATTAGTTTTTGCTAAGAAGTGTCTAACCTTTGATTTTTGAACCACTTATTGGTATTTAGTTATACTATGGAAAGGGAAATTTGATGTTTAGGGTTCATAGTACATACTACCCAAAATTGCAGCCTTTTGCTTATTACTCAGTGTTATCCCTATCCATTTAAAGGAGAAATGCTTTCTTTTTCAGAGTGGCATTCGAAGTTTGCACTCTTTGAAGTACAAAAATATGTCATATACATAATCTATGTTGTGAATGTAGTGATTAATCTATCACAATACTATGTATTGCAGTGTTGGTCTAAACCATTTATATGGTTTCTGTCTATCTAAAACCTGATACTATAGTAGTAAAATAAATTGGATGGCTTACAGAGAGAAGCTTACATTGCAATTGGATTTCATATTTAAATTCTTTGAACACAGTAGAAGAAAACAGAAAGAACAAAGGCACATGGAATAGAGAGACATCAATTCACATACAATAAAACAATAGTTGGCATATGCTAACACTTTTCTTGAAAGAAAGCAATGTTCCAGCAAGTTTCAGAGATGCAGGGGGTGCAGGAAAAAAAGGAGTTTGTCTGGAGAATGTGTGAAGACACCTCCCAAATTTTAGGAAATGTCATAGGGGACATAATGGCTGCTGACATAGGGGATCACACCTCAACTATTTAATATAGGAAAAATATAACTATAAAAATATAAAAAATAATAGTGTTGTTTAACTTTTTATAAAATTATCAAAAATATTGTAGAAATATGCTATTCTCCACCCTATTATGATTTTAAAAGTTTGATGTCTACAAAAATATTTATTCTTGGTGTGCAGCTATTAGTGAAATATGAATGGAATGAGGGTTTAGGAGGGGCCCACCAACTTTTCCACTCATTTCGAAGTGAAAAATTTAACATGAATTTAGCTTTTTATTGTCTTCTAAAAAGTTTTTAATGGTTGTAGGTAAATTTTGGGAAAGGGAACTTCTAGGAGCACTTATTGATAACAAGTATTCCTGGTAGTCCTTATACTTGGGAATGTTTTATTAAAAAGAGATTCTAGTATTTCCTACTGGTATCAAGTACTTGTGGGAGTCCTTGGTACTTGGGAAATCCACCCTTAAGTTCCAGGGATTTCACAACCGAGCAGTCAACATTCCTAGTGACATTTCCTATTTCCAATTTGGTCCTTTCATTCTTGGCATTTCCAACACAAGGCCCAACAAAATCCATATTGAAAATATTGTTGCAATTTGGGTAGTCCAGGAGTCTGTTTATTTGATTTGACACTAGCTGTTGTGAAATCCCTCATGTTATTCTTGAAGATGAACTCCATTCCTAATTTCACTTGCAATAGGCTTGAAGAGTTTCCTGTACTCTTAAGCACTGTCAATTTTCTAGAGACAAAAAAAGAGAGGAAGGGAGACATGACAGGTTCCCTGATAACTTTTGAGATTACTCCTGTTACCACCTAAGTTGTACTTAGTGGTTTTTATCAAGTGAGCCTGGTGAACCGGATAGGGTTAACTTGTTCGGACTGCAAAAGACCTTTGGAAGTACTTCTGGGAAGTGCTTGTTGTACTATATCACATGTTCATACCCCATGGGGGAATTGTAATAAATGTTCTAGCATGATAGTGTCTGTAAAAGACTCAGTCTCTTAGACTTCATTTGTCAATCCGATCAGCCCAGGGTGTTTTTTCCCTTGGTTATTATTGGTTGTTGAATAAACGACTGATAATTTCTGAGTTTTTCACTCCATACCTCCAAAGTTGGGGTGGTCGGCTTGGCATTTAGGCCTATTGACGTTATTAGAGTCTATGTGTTAATGTATAAGCATGCTAGACATCATTTTTGAGTCATATGAACATGTCTAAGTCCCCCTAGGTGTTTTTTCAATTTTTCAATTTTTTAGTTTTTTCAATGTTTTTTTATTAAAATTAAATTTTTCCAGAACTTAGGCTATTTTTAATAGTTTAATTGGAAAAATAGATTTTGTAATAAAAGTGGGACAAATAATCGGTTTCAGTCATGTAGGTGCTCATTTTCAAGCTAAGAGCACCATGTAAACCCATGGACCCACTATTTCCTAAGTTTTGAGTGATTTTCCATCACTCAGGTCAGAAAGCCCCAAAAATCAATTATTGATTATTTTAATTAATAAATTAATGAATAATGGAGCAAATCCAAAATCATAAATCAATGGATCCTCAGCCGATTTGATTGAAATCAGTCAGATCTGAAGCAGATTGACTGGATCTGACAAATCCTTAACTGAAGGAGGGGATCAAATCAGATTCAGAGTTGATTTATAGCTGTCTTCATGGGGAATTGCACCCTCACTCTCTCCTCCACACATGTCGACTCTCTTGGATGCTCTGTGGACTGATGTGTCAGTGTATGGGTTGATGTGTCAGCTCAATCAAGCCCCCGGTTGACAAGTAGGCTCAGTTCAGCTTCAGTTCTGCATTGATGAACTCTCCATCAGTTGATTTCACTTGATTCCATGAGGAATTGTGCCCCCCCTGGGCTGGATGGCCTGTAATTTGTATATATCCTGCTTGAGGCTCCCTCTTCCAAGCTAGTTAGATCTGGACTGAAGGGATTTCCATTGTAACTCTGTATTTGATCATCATTTGTGAATAAAGAAGCTTTGGAGGCTATACTGTGTAGTGCATGTGTATGTGTGGATTCTTAGTGTTATGTTGCTGATGTGGTAGCTGCAATTTCTTGCCAAATTTTGTGCTGCTTCTGTGTTCTGGCTTCAAGGATTCAGCTGAATCTAGTAAGGGTGTAAACTAGGAAAGCTAAATTGCTTAATCTTGTTTATCCATATGGTGTATGCTCAAAAATTTCAGTTATATGCTTAAATAAGGTTATTTTGGCATGATCTTTCATTTTTGTTGCTTTATACATCTATATCTAGATCTCACGAGGTGTGTGCAAGATTGTGTTATTTAGTTGTAGGTTCCCGATTGGATTAAAGTTTGGATCTAGATTGACACCATTGCTATCCAATAATCTCAATACTCTGTCCCTCATCACTCCACAAAAGGGCCTCCTTTCAGCTTGCTCCATTCAAGCAACGATCCGACCTTCTCTCCTCTTCTTCTCGTTTCTACAAAAAATCAACATTTTTACCTGGTTACTCTGTTTGTAGCTTTGATTTTTCTTAGATATATTATATTAAAAGTAATTCCAACATATATCTATCTTATCAAATCCTATAGTATAGATCTTGCACTTAAAAAAGTTTCATAAGCATTCTAGATCTAGCTTTAGGGAAATCGTCTTTTTGCATGAAAATTTAAAGAAAACTTGTAGATCGCATGCATTAGATTTCCTTTTTCTGTTATAAAATTTAATATTATGCAATTTCACTTCATATTTCATTTTCTACACAAACAGCAAGCCAACATCCCAGGGAAATCTTTCTTTCCTTGGTTCCTTTTCGCCTGTTTAGCTAGTTTTAGCTTCATTTTTTTGAGATAAGGTAGGCTGATCCAAAGGTACTATTAAAGTGATTTTTGGTGTATGTTATTCTAATATGCTCACTGTATTTTATCATTTATGACATAAAAGAAAGGAATCTGCTGTCCAAAGTGGCCTCAGGAGCGTTCAAATCCCCCCAGGGGTCTCCCTTTTCACTAAAATCTTAATTTTTTTGCAAAGTTGTAAGATCTTGGTTTCATCCTGTATAAGGACCAAGAAGTTTCTAATATTTCATTTCGCTGATATTGTAACCAATAATAAATAAAATTATTTTTGGAATAGGCTCTTTCAAGCCCGTTCCCCATCCCCCTTGGGGGGATTTGCGTCGGTGTGTTTTCCGTCGCTTTCTGCTTATTTATTTTTTAAACTAGAATTGATCTAATTTATAGGGTAGTATACTTGATTTTATTATTAATTTCATATTCCACTTTTTGTTTTTTCAAAGTAATCATAATACGTACCCCACGATTTCCCGATTGACCCAAAAGGGGAAAGAGATTCGTGGTAGGACTAATTAGAAAACTAGAATTGTGGATATGCTTTATTTTTCATCATTTATTTATTGGAAATTATAAAATTAACCCCTCCTCGATTCCGTGATTGAGATCCACTTGGATTGAAAGAGGTTCCTGGAGGGTTTTCTTTTAAACAAGAACACCCAGTTTAAAACTTACTAAAATTGACAAGACTCCAGTGTGTATGCTCTGCACTTGGCTGCGGTTCATCTGATCAGTCAAGCTGTATCAAAAGCACTTGGGTGACTAGTATAATTAGGACCCACTCTCCCCAACTGACAAACCATCAGGTGAAAATCCAACACCTAGATCAAACCTTTACGGTGGAAAAATACCCAAAGGAAGCAGGAACTTCTAAAAAGTGACCTCGGGGCACCGATCTCTGTCACACCCTAATGGGTGCGTTATGAACAATAGCCCCAAAGACTCTATTTCAGCCCACATATTCCTTGCGGGTAGCCGTGAAGGTTTAGTTTTGGACATACTCCAAGTACTCTCGGGTATATCTAGAGTCCCCCCTTAGCCTAATTTTAATCAACTCACGCTTCAAACTTAACTTAAAACGTACCAAGAGGCAATCGCAAAACATTCACTCCAAGCACATGTAAGTATGATTTTTCTATTTTTGACTCCATTCTAAGGCACTGGTTATTTTCTTGCTTTATAAATATTGTGTCTCAGCATTGTGCTTTCGTGTGTTCATCTTTTATATCTTGCCATCTTTTGATTATCTATAGTTAAATTGCAAACTCCTAAGCAACTCATTCAATTTAACATCACAACACTAAGTAATTATCCTTAGTAACTTAATAGGGTCTACCCCCCTTGGCTTCATTAGGAGTTGAGCCTAAATGGAGGAGTCAAGAACAAGGTGATAGCCTTGACTCGAGACTTGCCCCCAAGGACACACTGAGTAGCTTGAATATTTCTGCCACGTAACCCAGGTGTGTGAAAGGTGGCAACAACTCCAAAAAAATTCCTCTAGTTAATTGATGAGAGGAGCTTACAACCAAAATTCCTCTACATAAAGTAGGGTGCTACATTAAATGAATAACAAGCAGAGAGAATCTACCCATTAGACATATGCATCAATTGAAAGTTGATAGTTCCACTAAGTTTAAAACTGGTTTTGGATTTCTTCCATAAATAATTCAAAGTAGTACGAGTATGAACTATGGATTTTTCTAAACTGGAATTGTAAGCAAAATTAGCTTATGGAAAGGAAAGGTTCCATAATCCATTGTGTCAGGTACCAACTATATTCTGCAACAAAATTTCTGAAACTTCTGTTTATTACCTCTGTTTTCCCTGTTGGAATTTGTACATTGGGGTTAAAAGCATTGGCATATGATCCAAAGAAAAGCATTGGAACTTGCAAGCATGCACCCCATAAAAAAGCATTGGCACCCTCAACCAAAGAATTGTGTGTGACAACAGCTGCTGCACCCACATCCATGGCAGCAGTCACCCTATAGATGGATGAGGGAACCACCATTTGCATAGGTGTTTATGTTAGGTAGATTGTATTGCTAGATAAGCAAATTCAGGGACAATATTGAATACCCTAGCGATCAACAGTAACACCAATTTCTAAGGGAATACTAGAGGGTGCATTCATAGCTTGCATCAAACTTAATAGATTTAGAGCCAACATAGTGGCATCTTGTACGAATCAAACCCTCTCTAAAGCTTGTAAGAACCAACACTTTCATTCAGCCCTTATATTCTTATTTTTAGGATATGTTTTCAATTTTGTGTAGCAGTTGGTATAGTATGAAGATAAGCATTTCTATTCATATCATATATGTCTTTTTATCCTTACATAAAAAGAGTGAAAAAACTTAAAAATTTTAGGTACTTTGGCTTTGGATGAAACTATTAAAATTTCAGTACATGATAAACAAACCTGCAAATTTTTAACTCTAGAAAGCTAGAAAACTTAAGGAACTTTCAAAACTACTTTTGTTTTCCCTATATGAAAACACATATGCTAACTGAAAAGTACCCACAACAACTAATAAGAAATCAAAGCTCTTAGAATATCATCTTGTTTTGTTTATTAACTCAGGAAAAGAAAACAGTGCACACACTTGCTGGTAAACTGAATAATGCACAGAGGGGACCCTACCTTCCTATGTATAGTGTTTACAATGTGATTCAAACTATCTTAGGAACCTAAGTAGGAGCACCTAGCATGCATGCAATGTACACACTAGGGCCTCTAGATAGCTATGCCAAAACTAAAGTAGGTAATCTCCTGCAGTGCACTCTCAGCCTGCTCATGTGTTCAGTGCCTATATCTATTTCTGGAAATTACTAATTCTATTAGTCAAACTGAATTTAGAAACAAAAATTTCTAATCTGGAAATCACTAATTCTGGATAGCAGCGAAATCTGGAAATAAGTAAAGGTCAGCGCATGCATGCATCTTCACTAGCTGCTAGAAAAATGCTCCATGCCTTTACTCTTCCTCTATTCCTACGCCATCTCTATGAACTTCTGCACCCTTTGATGGAATGTGCCATCAATGTGGTGAGTAAGCTTCAGGAGGAACTAAGGTAAAATCTAACACTACTTTGCGAGGAAGGTGTTCTCCACCAAGCCTAGACACTCTTTTAACATCTCAAACTTCCCCTTATCTATGGGCTTTGTCAAAATGTCTATGACCTGCACATTTGAAGGAACATACTATAGGTTCACTGCACCCTTATGAACTCTGTCCTTGATGAAATGGTACTAGATATCAATGTACTCAAAGTGATGATGAATAAATGGAATTTCAGAGAGCTTGATGCAATTTGTAGGAACCCTAAATAACTGTATGCTCCAACATCTGATTATTCAACTGTAATATCAACTTGCAAATTAAGATGGCCTCACCATTAGTAAGACTGAGTGACATATACTTTGCCAATGTTGGAAGCATACCCGATGAAATTGTGAACCTAACTTGGATACGTTGGATTAGCCAGAGACCCCAAAATAATAAAATGCAGCTCAAAGGAATTAGATTGCATATATCTTTTGGAGTTCGATATCTAAATCTGATAGCTATGCCATGATTGACAAACAGTAAGACCTAATCTGGGATGACCTTCTAATCTTACTTCCAGAATTACTTCTTCCAAATCGATTTCTAAGTGCAAAGTAGCACATGGTATCTAATGTCCCCAAAATTATGGATCCGCCAATCATAGTTACAGTAATTGCAATCCACAAAACATAGTGACTAACAACAATGAAGTATAGACAAGCCATCCACATGATCTTGTTAAATATAAAAATAACTTTACTTTGAGCCTTTCTTTCCCATGCAACTAGTGATACCTGAACAACCACTACTACAAGATATATGAACAGTCCAATCGAGTCAAAAATGAAAAATATTTGGAATGACACCTTCTTAGCTATCATATCTTGTCCTAGAGATAGGCCTGGTTGTGACAGGTTTTGTGGCCCTACATGGTTACCAAGAATAGTGTAAATAGCTGCAAAGGCTGTTATTGCAATAAGAACTGCAACAACCGTCACAGAGTTGATTGTATTTCTGATTCCCTTTGACTTAAAATCATTTATTTCATTTACAATTCCAGTAACTCATCTCTGTGTTTTTTCAATATCAACAAGTTGTGTATGCACATCATGCTTTATGTCACTAACAGTTTGTTTTAGCTCTCTTCCTTCTTTAGGTTGGCTTATATGTTTGCCATTTTCAGCACTAGCTTCTTTCAATGCACTCCTGATTTTTGGTGCAAATTCCATAAAATGTAATTTTTCTACTACATCAAGTGTTGTTTCTTTTAACTTATTCAAAGCATTCAGATCAATGCCCTTGTATTCCAGCAATTCTCTCACTATCTAAACAAAGAAAGAACAGTTTAGTACCAGTAGCCCATGAACAGGAAAAATTACTTTGAAACCTAATGGATAATGCATGCCAGCAAAAAGGAAGCTAGAAAATATTTTGAGGTTTCATTTATGAAGTGACCCCTGTGTCCACATCTCAGCAGCACTTTTGTGTAACAATAAACTACATTGAGCTTATACTAAAATAGATCCATCTCAACTTTGGATCTATTAAGCACCAAGAGTGATCAAAACTCAAGGTGCAAACCTCTAGGCAGTAAATAGTTAGCCTCTTTTTCGCATTGCATAGACACATGAAGACAGAAAGAAAAACACACATGCAAAGACAGAAACTTATACACAAAGTAATGAAGATACTTCCCCCAACCCTGAGATGTAAAGTGCCTCACTTCTCTAGGTTTAATTGAAATAAATGAAAAGGTGGTACTAAAACAGAACAGTCATCAAACTGTATAATGAAATGTAAACAACGAACATTTATCTACAAATAAACACATCCATTGTAGTCTTTATGTATGTGTGTGTGTATTATTGCAATGTGAATATATTATGTAAAGGTTTCACTATCGAATTATATACCGACATATTCAAATTAATTCATCCACTGTAACAGTAGCACATAAGTAAACAGTGTTGAGGCTTCCAGGAGAAGAGCCTACTTGGAAAGTACTAAACTTAGCATTACAAAGGAGAATAATTTAGACATATAATGATGGTGAAAGAAATTCTAACACGGATACATATCTTTACATGACAAGATGAAAAGTAGAAATGCTACTAAGAACAATGTCATTGTCAAAAAAAAAGAAAATGAACCTCATAAGCTTGAAACACACTTGTATTTCCAGCTATTAAAAACTTGAGAAAACTATATAAACTAAATGTAGTGTTTCCATATTCAGTGATAGTTTTTTACACAGACTTGAGAAAAATTGAAGAAGCTCTAATAAGCATGAATTGTACATTAACAAGGACAACTAAAAATGGGAAACTTTTTGAGGTATGGCTCATTTATTTTAAAATTTTTTTAAATTATCATACACTCATTTCCACCCCTAAATCTGGAAAATGTTGCATATGACTCATTTCCACCCTCAACCTATAGGGTGTAGAAATGCATGCACCCTCAACCAAAGAATTGTGTGTGATAGCAGCTGTTGTGCTTCTCCTAGAGGCGTCTTCACTACTGCACCCACATCCATGGCAGCAGTCACCCTATAGATGGATGAGGGAACCACCAATTGCAGAGGTGTTTATGTTAGGCAGATTGTATTGCTAGATAAGCAAATTTAGGGACAATCTTCAATACCCTAGCGATCAATAGTAACACCAATTTCTAAGGGAATACTAGAGGGTGCATTCATAGCTCGCATCAAACTTAACATATTCAGAGCCAACATAGTGGCATCTTGTACGACTCAAACCCTCTCTAAGGCTTGTAAGCGCCAACACTTTCGCTCAGCCATGTATATTCTTATTTTTAGGATACGTTTTCAATTTTGTGTAGCAGTTGGTACAGTATGAAGATAATCATTTCCAGTCACCATCTTATAAGTCATATCGTATATGTTTTTTTATCCTTACATCAAAAGAGTGAAAAAACTTAACTATATAGGTACTTTGGCTTTGGGTGAAACTGTTAAAATTTTAGTATATGATAAACATACCTACAAATTTTTAACTCTAGAAAGCTAGAAACTTAAGGAACTTTCAAAACTACTTATGTTTGCCCTATCTAAAAACACATATGCTAACTGAAAATTGCCCACAACAACTAATAAGAAATCAAAGCACTTAGAATATCATCCTATTTTGTTTATTAACTTAGGAAAAGAAAACAGTGCACACACTTTGATCCGGATTTATGCGTGAATGAAATGAAAGAACATATACAGAATCATAATAACAGACATTTTACAAAGATAACAGAGATACAGTAAACACATATTCTATTAAATGGCAAAAATAGAACAGACTGTAATACAATTGCTAGAATGGTGGTAGCTATCTCTGAGAAGAGATGTGGCCGCTACGCTCATTCGTGCCAAGATGAATACAAAATGAGGCCAAAGGGGCCTATTTATAATAAAAATGAGGTGAGAACCCCAAAAGTCCCAAAACGTAACCCTAGAAGATGAACCGTCATAAAGTTTGCGGCCCCACGGTGGTAAGTTGAACAGTCAACTTCCCGGGGTCATAACTTTTGCATACGATCTCCGATTTGGGCGTTCGATAGCTCGTTAGAAAGGTCTGTCTAATATTTACAAATTTTGGTCGGCCAAATGCATGCCGATGGCAACCATTTGGCCCCGAATCTCCAAAAAATGTCGTTTAAGGCCTCAAAACGGCCCCGGAAGTTTAGGACTCGAAAAACTGCCGAAAAATAACTAGGAAACTGCCACAATGGACAATTGTTTTGAGCCAGTGGAATAGGTGGGTGGCCACCGATCTCCATCTGGATCAATCCTCCCTCCTTAGGAAGCAATGGTCTCCATTGCATCGAATCCCGTATCACATCTCGAACAGTGTGTTGAGTTGATCTCCTGGTGCGACATTTGTTGAAGTGAAGAGGCTGCTTTTCTTTGGCATCCCGAGAGGGATGTAATTGTTGTCTGGATGATTTGTTTCTGGATGAGCACCTTGAATGCGTGGGATTGCATTGTAGAGGTACTCGGATAGATGAGGAAACAATGGCTTTGTCTTCTTCTTGTCTCTGATGGGCAGAGACACCCTGTGTAGAGGGTGTGGAGGTCTATGTGATCTTGTGTTCTCCTTCAGACGCAATTGTGAAGAGGAATAATTTTCTGATGTGGGAGTTTATCTTCCTACCCTGCGAGACTGTAGCAGGTGCAACTGTCTCTGGGATCCAGTAAAGTTGTCCTCCCAAAGTGACAATGACACTACGAGGCCGTGACTCATATACAGCATGACGCTTCCACATATATGGTTGTCCTAAAAGAACATCACAGACTTCAAGTGGGGCTACATCACATAGTACCTCGTCTTGGAAAGGCTTGATTCCATATGGTAGAAGGCATTGATGAGTAATGCGGATACCGCGTCCTTGGCTTAGCCAACTGATTTTGTAAGGTTGCGGGTGCGGTGTTGTCGAAAGCCCCAATCTCTTGACGACTTCTGCTGAGATCAGGTTCTTTTGGTTGCCGTTGTCAACAACAAAATGTAGAGACATTCCCTTCACCCACATCTGTGAGTGGAATAGGCGCTCCTCTGCCTCTGACTCTTCAGGCTCGTCTATTTGAATCTGTGCGGTAGCAACAGTGGCAGTGGGGTCTACATCAATGATCTGCTTCCCATTATTTGTGGCTATGGCATTGGGTTCAGAATCAGAATCAGGATCTGCTTCTGAAGATTTGATCTCGGCCACTAATGACTGCTTTGAGCGGTATTCATCAGTGTTGTGCCAAGGGCTTTTATGAAATTCGCACCTCTTACCAGTGTCCTTCTTTGTCTTTCGATCTCCCTTCTTTGCTTGTGGCGGGGACTGGTTGTCATTTTCTTTTGCTATGTTTTGCGGGCCAGGGTTTCCCTTGCCTTGCTTCTACGGTGGATTCGCAGGTCCAGAGTCTTGCTTGTTCTTTTGTCGAAATTTCTCCTCGATTTTGACAGCGTACCGATAGGCGGATCCAAGTGAAGAGATGTCGAGGAAGTCCATCTCAGTTCGGATGTACCGATGTAGACCACTGCGATATTTCAGGATTAGGTGCCGCTCGGAGTCTTGATACCCATCTTTGTTCGCAGAGTATGAAATTTGTTGGTGTACTCCGACACCGTCTGGTCCCTTTCTTGACGCAGAATGGTCCATTTTGTGTACTGGTCATCATAGTTTCCCACAGGGTAATACTGTTCCTTGACGGCATCTATGAAAGAGGCCCAAGTGGGAATTGTTTCAAACATTTCAGACTCATCTGATAAGTTTTTCTCACAATAAGTACCCCACCAATTTTGGACATGGGGGACTGCCTTAAGGAGCGCAAAGGTGATCTTTTCTCTATCGGAAAAATTGTGGACAGAGAAATACCCTTCTAGAACATTCAACCAATTATCCAAGGCATCTGCATCAATATTGCCTTCAAATAAAGGAATATCAAATTTAACTTGTACCTTGAAGGGAGTTGCATCCCCGAACCGGCTGCTTGTTGAAGATGCACTTGCCATTGCCGGCATTCGCTGAAGGATTTGGGCGAAACTGTCCATCATCTCGTTCCTCTGTCGCTCGAGGGCTTCCTCGAGCAGCGACTTGATAGCAACTCCTGCTCCGTCGTATCTCTTTTCTTCCGCCATGGGAGGTCGTTTGGGACGGCGATAATGATCGAGCGAAAATAGTTCGAGACCAAACTCTCTGTACTCGGACCTTGTCGGGGACATGCGCCGAGAAACAATCAAAGAGCAGATTGCTCTGATACCACTGATCCGGATTTATGCGTGAATGAAATGAAAGAACATATACAGAATCATAATAACAGACATTTTGCAAAGATAACAGAGATACAGTAAACACATATTCTATTAAATGGCGAAAATAGAACAGACTGTAACACAATTGCTAGAATGGTGGTAGCTATCTCTGAGAAGAGATGTGGCCGCTACGCTCATTCGTGCCAAGCTTAATACAAAATGAGGCCAAAGGGGCCTATTTATAATAATAATAGCGAGGTGAGAACCCCAAAAGTCCCAAAATGTAACCCTAGAAGATGAACCATCATAAAGTTTGCGGCCCCACGGTGGTAAGTTGAACAGTCAACTTCCCGGGGTCATAACTTTTGCATATGATCTCCGATTTGGGCGTTCGATAGCTCGTTAGAAATTTCTGTCTAAGCTTTACAAATTTTGGTCGGCCAAATGCATGCCGATGGAAACCATTTGGCCCTGAATCTCCAAAAAACGTCGTTTAAGGCCTCAAAACGGCCCCGGAAGTTTAGGACTCGAAAAACTGCCGAAAAATAACTAGGAAACTGCCACAATGGACAATTGTTTTGAGCCAGTGGAATAGGTGGGTGGCCACCGATCTCCATCTGGATCACACTTGTTGGTAAACTGAATAATGCACAAAGGGGACCCTACCTTCCTATGTATAGGGTTTACAATGTGATTTGAACTATCTTAGCCACCTAGGTAGGAGAACCCGACATGCATGCAATGTACACATTGGGGCCTCTAGATAGCTATGCCAAAACTAAAGTAGGTAATCTCCTACAGTGCACTCTCACCCTGCTCATGTGTTCAGTGCCTCTATTGTTAGAATTTTATCATTCAAGCTAGCATTATGTTAGGATCCTTAACTGAGAGAATAGCAAGTACAACAATCAAACATAAGAGACAATGAACACAATGTTTTTCCTCTGGGAAACCATAAATGGAGAAAACCCTGAAACTTCCTCAGAGATAGAATCAGCACCAAAAGTGAAACCCCAAAACCGTAAGATGATCTCCCGACATCAGTAGCCTCTTTCTTCCTAGCCCCAGTGTCTTCTTCTTCCTCAGCTATGTGCTACAACTGAGTGTGAGTGAGTGTGTGATAAATAGAGAGGCTCATTCTCTATTTATACTAATTCCTGACTTGACAATAACATACTAGGGCCAAATTCTCTAGGAGAGTCTAATAACCCTATTGCCCCAGAACTACGGGGACTTTAACCCTTGATCAATAGGAGGGTTACCCACAATGACTTGACATGACTTGTTTACATTATAGAACCTCCTGATAGGAACATCAGGATATGACATGACTCAATTACATTACAGATACTTCCCAGAATAAGCATCAGGGTACAATACATGAAATATACAAGTGAATACATTCTGAAGTTACATATACATCAACACTCCCTCTTAACTAGGAAGGTATTCTCTTGACACAATTTGTCATCACTGGTCTTCTTCTCTTGATCATCTCATCATCTGCATCAAGTCATCTTCATCTTCAATTCATCTTCATATTCAAGTCATCTACATCTTCAATTCATCTTCATCTTAGATCTGGATCATCACTCGATCTGGATCATCATCACTGGATCTAGATAATCACTCAATCTAGATCATCATCACTAGATATGGATCATCATAGGGACATCATCACTGGATCTAGATCATCACTCGATCTGGATCATCACTGCTGGATATGGATGATCACTCGATCTAGATCATCTCAGAGACATCATCACTATATCTGAATAATCACCCAATCTAGATCATCACCGGGTCATCATCATAGGTGCTCTCTCATGATTCTTCTCATCACAGGAAGTTCTACAGAGCTAGCCCTTTTTCATGCTAGTTGTAGGCCTAGCCTCCTTGTAGGTATTCTTCAGTGCTTATATCTGACCCTAATTCAGAATGGCCAGCACTCACATCTGACCATGAGAGGATCACATCCAACATCATGTTAGAAAGGCACAACACTTACATTCACCAACATGAAAATACTCAACTACTATCATCTGTGAAAAGGAACAACACTCACATCTGACCTTAACTCATCAAAAAGGCACAGCACTCACATCCTACCTTGGCTCATCAGAAAGGCACATCACTCACATCTAACCTTGACTCATCAGAAAGGAACAGCACTCACATCTAACCTTGACTCGTTAGAAAGGCACAACACTCACATTCACCAGCATGATAGTACACAGCTACTATCAGCTATGAAAAGGAACATCACTCACATCCACCAGCATGATAGTACATAGCTACTATCATCTGTGGAAAGGCATAGCACTCACATCCACCAGAATGGCTCATGGACTCATCACTTCCCCTTGGGGAAATATCGATCTGGAGAACACCAAGCTTCTCCCTGAAGTACTAAAACTTCACTCTAGCTAATTGCTTTGTCAACACATAAGCTATCTATTCATTCATTGCAACATACTGGAGCTTCACTGCTCCTCTCTACACCATATCCCTGATATAGTGATACTTGATCTCGATATGCGTCGACTTGTCATGGAACACCGGGTTCTTTGATAGATTCACACAACTTTGGTTGTCATAATATATACAAGTAGCATCCAACTGGAGATCAAATAAATCAGATAGTAACTTCCTTATCCATACTACATCACAACTAGCTGAACAAGTTGCGACATACTTTGCTTCAGCTGTACTCAGTGCCACACAGGATTGCTTCTTGCTAAACTAAGAGATCACACCTGATCCTATACTGAAGCAACACCTTGAAGTGCTCTTCCTATCGATGGCACTACCTGCCCAATATGAATCAACATAACCCTCCAGGTTAATCTTCTGACTCACCTCATACTTGAGCCCATAATCAATTGTACCCCTCAAGTACCTCAGAAACTGCTTTGCAGCAATCAAGTGAACATGTCTTGGATCTGTCAAGAAATGGCTCAAGGTGTTCACAGCAAAGCAAATATCTAGTCTCATGTTCATCAGGTACATCAAGGACCTAATCATCTGACGATACATCATGGCATCAACCACTTCTGATGAAGCATCACTCAATAGATTCAAGTTTGATGCCATAGTTGTGGCCATGGCCTTGGAGTCCATCATCTCAAATCTCTTCAGGATATCTACCATATATTTCCCTTGCCCCAGGGAAATTCCATCTACATTCTGCCACACCTCCATGCCTAGGAAATAATGCATCATACCCAAGTCCTTCATTTCGAACTCAGCAGCAATCTTCCTCTTCATATCAGCAATCAACCCATCCATAATTGTTACAAACAAGCCATCTACATATAGTAGGAGCATCACTGGGTTTCCATCCTCAACCTTGTAGTAAAGGTTGGAATCTTCTTGACTCTTGGTAAATCCAAAACTAGATAGAAAGTTGTCAATTCTTCCCTACCATGTCCTAGGTACATATTTCAAACTGTACAGGGATTTCTTCAATATACACACCTAAGACTCCCTGTCATGTGTCTCAGAACCAAGTGGATGCTCCAAATACACTTCCTCTTCCACTACACCATTCAAGAAGGAGGTATTGACATCCATCTGGTGTATCTTCCATTTCATCACTGCAGCCAGAGAAAGTACTGATCTGATGGAAGTGTATCTGGCTATAGGTGCAAAATTTTCTTCATAATCTATTCCTTCTTTCTAGGAGAAACCACGAGCAACAAATCTTGCTTTATATTTTCCTATGCTACCGTCTGCATCATGCTTGATCTTGTAGATCCATTTGGAAGTTACAATAGACTTCCCTTCTAGTCTTGGGACAACATCCCAAACATCATTCTTCATGGTCGATTGCTACTCTTCAATCATAGCATCCTTCCATCCTTTCCATTCTGCCACTTCTTCATAATTGGAAGGTTCTTTATCGATGAAATCACATAATAAGGCTACATAACCAGAGAAGGACCTGGTCCTCTTTCTTTCTTTGTGATTCTCTTCTGGAACACCATATCTTTCCCAACCTCGGATAGCTTCTCGTACCCAAGCATGTTTCCTCTTATGAGGATTCTTCTCCTAAGGTGGATCTACAGGTCCTTGAGGTTCTTCAAATTCTCAATCTTCTTATTGAGTTTCTTCGTTCATGGTTGTGTCATGAATTCTAGGTGCTTCTGATTCCTCAAGAACTTCAGTAGGTTTCTTTCTGGATTTTTTGTAAGGTGAGTCTTCATCAAATGTTACATCCTTACTGATGTCATTCTTTTTGAACCCTGTGAAGTATATTCTGTAAGCCTTCGAGCTTTCAGAGTATCCCACAAATATACCCTTCTTTCCTGAAGGATCTAATTTTGTCCTCTTCTCTTTTGGAATGTGTATGTACACTGGACAACCAAATATTCTGAGATGGTTGAATTCTGGTTTCTTGTCGGAAACGACTTCTTCAGGTATCTTGTTCTCAAGCACTCTGTGTGGAGTACAGTTCTATACATACACCGCTATTCTGGCTAATTTTTCCCATAGATGCATAGGAATATTTTGATCATGAAGCATTGCTCTTTCAGCTTCCATGATAGTTCTATTCTTCCTTTCTGCAATCCCATTATGTTGTGGATTATATGGAGTGGACAACTCCCTATTAATCCTTGATTCTTTGCATAACTCTTTGAATTCATTTGATGTGAATTCTCCACCATTATTTGATCGAAAGTTCTTGATCTTCTTTTCAGTGTGGTTCTCGATCAAGGCTTTGAATTCCTTGAACTTGCTAAATACTTCATCTTTGTTCTTCATGAAGTAAATCCATGTCTTCCTAGAAAATTCATCAATGAAAGAAACATAGTATACATACCTGCTTAATGAACTTGATGACATTGGACCACATACATCGGAGTGAATGATTTCCATGATTCCTTTTGCCTTACTCTCGCTACTTGGAAATGTCTTCTTTGTATTCTTTCCTTTCGCACTTCCTTTGCAGAATCCATCATGTTTACTTGAATCTTTGGAAGAACTTCAAGAGATTTGCTTGTAAGTGGTATTGCTCCGCAATGCACATGTGCAAGACTTCTATGACAAAGTTCATTTGGCTCTACTGTTTCATGTACCAAAGCTAGTTCTGGATGGCCCTTCAACTTGTATAGACCTCCCTCTCGTCCCCCAATCACTACTGCATCATTAATAGTCTTTCCCTTTGAAAACATGATAACTTGGCCATCTATAAATGCAACTCTCATGCCTTTTGTATCTAATGCAGATATGGAGAGGAGGTTCTTTTTTAGTCTTGGTACAAACAATACATCTTCCATCTTCATAGACTTTCCAGAGTCTAGCTTACAGGAGGATTCCCCACTACCTTTTATTGGATACTGGTAGTCATCTCCAAGTTTCACCTTGTGAGGTGATTCATGTTCTGAAAGTTTTACAAAGGGCTCTTTGAATCCTGTCATATGTTTGGAAACCCCACTGTCTATCATCCAATCATTGCTTCCATGTGTGATGTTTCCCGTGAGAGTAGAAATCAAGACATATTCTTCATCACTTGAAGAAACATCACTTTCTTGTCTGATTCTCTTTGTGGAAGGTTCATCATCCTCCGTAGCATGAGCATGATGTCTTCTCGTGTTTTCCTTTTTCTTATTTTTTCTTTTAGGACAATCTTTTGCAAAGTGTCCTACTTCATCACATGTATAACTGCTTCTAGAAAAATATTTTCTAGCGTTATTTTTATGGAAATGCTTACCTCTAGAGTGATGAGAACTTCTTTTGCTTTTCTTGTAGTGAACTATGAGAGCTTGATCTTCACTTCCCATATTTTCTTCTTGAGCTGCTATTTGAGCTTCTTCTTGAGATCATTCTACCCATAGTCTACTAAATTTGACTAACTTCTTTCTGGCACATATCCCTTGAATAAAGGATTCCCATGATCTAGGGAGACCATTCAAGGTGGTCATCACAATATCTGCATTCTACACTTCTTCATATACTATTTCAAGTTGTTCCTTGATCTGAGAGACCCTTGTAAAGTAAGACTGGATGGTATCTTCATTCTAGATCTTCACATTCTTCAGTTGGTTTCTTAGAGTCATCTTCCAGTTTATGTTCTTCCCTTTAAATAGTTTGGTCAGTGCATCAAACATAGCTTTAGGTGTCTTTAGGGAGGACACCTATGCTATGAGGTGATCCTTGATTGAATCAGCAATAATCCTCTTATCCATGACCAAATTCTTCTTTTGTAAGGCCTTAGCCTCATCTCCCTCTGGAACTGGAACATCCTCATTGATATAGGAGTCCAACTCATTTTTTTCCAGAACCAGGGAGATCCTATACTTCCAAGCTCAAATGTTATCAGCTCCCTAAAGCTTTTCATCTAGCTTGGTATGATTAGACATCTTAACTGAGAACCTCAAATGGAAATACAAAAGATTTATATCTTACCAGGTCAAGATGTCATATCTGGATTTGGAGCTGAAATTCTGCAATGCTGGTTCAAGAGCATATTAGGGTTTGGCTTTTTCGGAGTTTTGTTGAACAAAATGCTTTGATCTTGATCTCTAAACTTTGATTTTGAGGAGGAGATCAATCCAGGCCTAGGCTCATTGCAAATTTCCACTTCTGTGGAAAGCCCTAATTTTCGGCAACAGTGTCGGGTCCAAAACTGAAAAAGCTCAGAATTGGATTCTGCTTCAACAGAAATATGTGCCCTAGGGAGGAGAGTTAATACAACCTTCTTTTGCTGAAAATATGTGGAGAGAGATACATAAAGTAGGAAGCCCTAGTTCCCACAGCTGCACAGTGTCTTCTTCTCGGGTTAGCTCTGATACCATGTTAGAATTTTATCATTCAAGCTAGCATTATGTTAGGATCTTTAACTGAGAGAATAACAAGTACAACAATCAAACACAAGAGAAAATGAACACAATTTTTTTCCTCGGGGAAACCATAAATGGATAAAACCCCGAAACTTCCTTATAGATAGAATCAGCACCAAAAGTAAAACCCCAAAATAGTAATATGATCTCCCAATAGCAGTAGCCTCTTTCTTCCTAGCCCCAGTGTCTTCTTCTTCCTCAGCTATGCACTACAAATGAGTGTGAGTGAGTGTGTGATAAATAGAGAGGCTCACTCTCTATTTATACTAATTCCTGACTTGACAATAACCTACGAGGGTCGACTTCTCTAGGAGAGTCTAATAACCCTAGTGCCCTAGAACTGCGGGGACTTTAACCCTTGATCAATAGGAGAGTTACCCACAATGACTTAACATGACTCATTTACATTATAGAACCTCCCGATAGGAACATCATGGTATGACATGACTCAACTACATCACAGATACTTCCCTGAATAAACATTGGGGTACAATACATGAAATATACAAGTGAATACATTCCAAAGCTACATATACATCAACATCTATCTAATTCTGGAAATTACTAATTATGTTAGTCAAATTGAATTTAGAAACAAAAATTTCTAATCTAGAAATCACTAATTATGGACAGCAGTGAAATATGGAAATAAGTAAAGGTCAGAGCATGCATGCATCTTCACTGGCTGCTCGAAAACTGCTCTGTGCCTTTACTCTTCCTCTATTCCTACGCCATCTCTATGACCTTCTGCACCCTTTTTTGGAATGTGCCATCAATGTGGTGAACAAGATTCAATAGAAACTAAGGTAAAATCTAACACTACTTTGCGAGGAAGGTGTTCTCCACCAAGACCAGTCACTCTTTTAACATCTCAAACATCCCCTTATCTATTGGCTTTGTCAAAATGTCTATGACCTGCACATTTGAAGGAACATACTATAGGTTCACTGTACCCTTATGAACTCTGTCCTTGGTGAAATGGTACTGGATATTAATGTACTCAAAGTGATGATGAATAAATGGAATTTCAGAGAGATTTATGCAACTTGTAGGAACCCTAAATAACTATATGCTCCAACATCTGATCAGTCAACTGTAATATCAACTTGCAAAGTAAGATCACCGCACCACTAGCAGGAGTGCGTGACATATACTTTGCCAATTCTTAACTAAGTTCCATTGCTGTCTACTTCCTGTTTAACTAGGATATCATACATGAATGCAAACTGAAAGAAAACCCTAAATCACTCTTTTTTCCACCTGTGTCTCCAGCTCTATCAAAATCCACAAAACCATTTAGCATCAAGTCATCATCTCCTACATACCTATGACTGTGACACATATGCCCTTCAAGTAACAGTGCACATGCTTTGTAGTTGCCCGATTAATATACGTCGGCTCAACCATATACGAGTTCATGTGTTTACTGTAAAAAAAATATTAGGTCTTGTATTTACCAGTTATAGGAGGGAATCAATCATTTTTCGTACACTAATGGATAAACCAAATATGAATCTAAATCTAAATCTACTGATAACTTCATATTAGGTGTCATAGTTGTACCTAATGGTTTACAATCCATAATCTAAAACCTCATTACAATCTCAGTTGCATTCTTACCCTATTTAACGAATACCTCTATGGGACTTTGCCAAAACCTCCAGAGTAAGAAATCATGCACAAGGCAGATGTACTTCATTTCAAATTCACTTGTGAGCTTCTTCTTGTACCATGCTGCAAACTTTTCTTAGCTACATGTCAGAACCACAGCATCTAATTTGCTAGGATATGTAGATCACATTTTCTTTTGTTGAGAAAATACTTCTTAAATTCACATAAACATATTCACAAACAAAAAAATGGTAGTGGAAGGGTATATACAATGCCTAACATAACGTCTTCCTGAAACTCACTAAAGTAGAAATGAAACTAGAATATATAATAGGATCTTAACTTTTTGGCATTCTTGACTAATAACTGATGGCGTACCACATTCCTCCAAAGGAAACAAATGTAGAATAATTGATCTCCTGGTTGAATATATAGTTACATCTGGGCTTACAAAGCTCAAAGAAAACAGATATATGCAGGCAGTGCCAAAAACAAGAGAGTGATTCCCATACAAGGGAAAACCCATATTTAAATAAGGTTTCCCTCCAATAGATCTTGCTTAAATAGTTTAGGATGTTGATCCTCCACAAAGCTCCAACATTCTTTGGAAAACCTACAATCCTAGAAAATGTGTTTGGCCATCTCTTGTCTTTGGCACCTTGGGAAAAGGATAGACTTGGCCAACTTGGCCTTGAATGGGAGCCTCTGATAAATGAACAATCAAGAAAACACACACAACTTGTAGTAAAGCCACACTGACCATACATTGTGAAGCTTATAAAGTTAACACTCTATTGTTTTTTATTCCAATGATCTTTTTTCAATTATATGATAAAAAAATGCAGAACTGTGATGTTGACCTTAAAAATTGATAAATTTTAACCTTTGAATGTATTGTTATTAATGGAAGTGTGTACAAGTTTCAATGTGGAATTTGGGAATGGGGATTTCAGTGCATCTAAGATGAAAAAGATCATGGCCAATGAGAAACTAGAAGAGCTTGCTATGGTTGATCCTAAACATGTCAAAAGGTATGGTTCCATAGTTGTACTTAAGAATTTCAATCAATGAAATTTTGGACACTAATTTCTTGCAAAATTGTTTTTATGTGAATATATTAGTCTTCAACTCAGGCTTCATTTCTTGAAAAACGATAGTTTCTTGGAATTTCTCAGGATTCTTAAACCTGGAAGAATTGTTGTAAACTGAGATTCAAATCACCAACATTGTTCTTAAACTCGGCAATCCACAAGGGATCAATTCCCATATTTTAGCTGTAACAGTTGCCATATATTTTTTTGTTTCATTTCTTATCATCTGAAGCAGGTTCATGTTCCTTTTATTATGAAACTCATGTTAACTTAGCATGTATTCTAGAAATGAGGAATTTGACTTAGTCCAAATGTGTCGCATCTCTTATTGTTTTAGTTCATGCAGCAGGTTTTGCCTTATTGTTCAAGATGGTGGGATTTGTCTGATTGTTTAGAATGGTGGGTCTTGCTTGGTTGTTTGGGATAGTTCTTTTTGGGTTGTTTTCTATATTTTTAAGTGAAACCTTCTAAAATACATCAAGGTTGCATGGATTTAATGATATGGATGGATTTAGGACAAAGTAGAACACGAGGCCCTGTTACCTTGATGTTGAGAGCAAGCTTTATGTGGTTTCCTGCTGCGGGAATGAAGTTGTCCTTGTTGGATAAATTTACCACAATATGGAACTTGAGGCTCTGTTACCTTTCTGTTAAAAGCAAGGTTTATGTGGTTTCATGTTGTCAGGATAATGTGGTCCTTGTCAGTTGCATCTCCGTGTTTTTCCTAATTTGTTCTTATAAGGATTCACATAATTTCCCATTGGGATGTTATAGATGCCTCTTCTGTTTGTTGATGTTTTGTATTCTTTATTAGGACCAGGATCACCTAGCACCGAATTTTGGTATTCTACTGCCAGTTCAAGATGATTTTTTTTTGGACAGTGTTCAAAATTTCTAAATATTCTTCCTCCTTGTTGGAGGAATTTTAGGCAATTAATAATTTGCTTTTATGATGCAATTATAAATTTTGTGTCGAAAGAAATTATTTGTACCAAAACAATTTTATATTGTATTTTGAATAGTGGATTAATGTTGACGTAATTGTAACTTCGAAATGTATTCACTTGTATTTCTTATCTATCGTAACCCGATGTTTATTCCGGGATGTTATCATGTTATGTCATGCATCGATGTTCCAATCGGGAGAATCAATAATGTAAACAGGTCATGTCAAGTCATTGTGGGTAACCCTCCTATTGTATAAGGGTTAAAGTCCCCGCAGTTCCGAGGCACTAGGGTTATTAGACTCTCTTAGGAGAGGTCAGCCCTAGTAGGGTTTTAGTCATGCCGGGATTAGTATAAATAGAGAGTTGGACTTTCTATTTAGCACACATCACAAACACACTCAAGTGTAGTGCATAGTTGAGGAAGGAGAAGACACTAGGGCTAGACAAGAAGAAGGTTACTATTGTCAGGAGAGCATCTTACTGTTTTTTGGTTTTACCTTTTGTGTTGATTCTATCTCTGAGGAAGTTGTGGGGTTTTCTCCATTTATGGTTTCCCCAAGGAAAAACATTGTGTTCATTGTCTCTTGTGTTTGATTATTGTACTTGGTGTTCTCTTAGTTAAAGATCCTAACATAATGCTATCTTGAATGTTGAAAAACTAACATGGTATCAGAGCTAACCTGAGAAGAAGACACTATGAAGCTGTGGAAACTAGGGATTCCTACTTTGTGGATCTCTCTCAATTGATTTTCAGCAAAAGTAAGGTGGAATAACTCTCCTCCTTAGGGTGCATCTTTCTGTCGAAGCAAAATCAAATTTTGAGGTTTTTCAGTTTTGGACCCGACACTACTGCCAAAAATTAGGGCTTTTCACAAAAGAGGAATTTTTCAGTGAGCCTAGGCTTGGATTGATATTCTCCCCAAAATAGAAGTTAGGGATCAATTTCAAAGCATTTGGTTGGATAGAACTCCGAAAAAGTAAAACCCTAATTTGCTCCTAAACCAACTCTGCAAGATTTCAGCTCAAAATTCAAATCTGACATCTTGACCTGGTAAGATCTAAAATCTTTTGTATTTCCATTTGAGGTTCTTAGTTAAGATGTCTCATCATACCAATCTTGATGAAAAGCTTGAGGGAGCTGATAACTTTCGAGCTTGGAAGTATAGGATCTCCCTGGTCGTGGAAGAGAATGAGTTAGACTCCTACATCCATGAGGAGGTTCCAGTTCCAAAGGGAGATGAGGCTAAGGCCTTGCATAAGAAGAAGTTGGTTATGGAAAAGAGAATCATTGCTGATTCTATCAAGGATCATCTCATACCATAGGTGTCCTCTTTAAAGACACCTAAAGCTATTTTTGATGCCCTAACAAAATTGTTTGAAGGGAAGAACATAAACCAGAAGATGACTCTGAGAAACCAACTGAAGAATGTGAAGATTCAGAATCCAGAAACAATCTATTCTTACTTCACAAGAGTTTCTCATATCAAGGAACAACTAGAAGCAGTAGATGAAGAAGTGGAAAATGCAGAGATTGTGATGACTACCTTGAATGGCCTCCCTAGGTCATGGGATTCTTTCATCCAAGGTATCTGTGCTAGAAAGAAGTTAGTCAAGTTCAGCAGACTATGGGGAGAGTGTTCTCAAGAAGAAGCTAGGATAGCAGCTCAAGAAGAAACGATGGGAAGTGATGATCAAGTTCTCATGGTACACTCCAAGTCAACCAAAATAAGATCTCATCACCCTAGAGGTAAGCACTATCACAAAGATAACACTAGAAAATATTTATCTAGATTCATATGTTATACATGTGATGAAGTAGGACATTATGCAAAGAATTTTCCTAAGAAACAAAAACTAACAAAAAGGAGCAGCAAAAGAAGACATCATGCTCATGCTATAGAGGATGATGAACCATCCAAGAAAAGAACTAGATATGAAAGTGAAGATTCTTCAAGCGAGGATGAATATGTTTTGATTTCCACTCTCACAAGAAACATTACTCATGGAAGAAATGATTGGATCATAGATAGCGGGGCTTCCAAAAATATGACAGGATTCAAGGAATCCTTTGTGAGACTGTCAGAACATGAATCACCTCACAAGGTGAAGCTAGGAGATGACTACCAATATCCAATAAAAGGTAGCAGGGAATCTTCCTATAAACTAGACTCTAGAAAGTCTCTAACAATGAAGGAAGTATTGTTTGTGTGAGGACTCAATAAGAAACTCCTCTCCATATCGGCATTAGATGCAAAAGGAATGCGGGTTGCATTCATAGATGGTCAAGTCATCATGTGGCCAAAAGGAAAGGCTATCGATGATGCAGTGATGATTGGAGAACAAGAAGGAGGATTGTACAAATTAAAGGGTCATCCAGAACAAGCCTTGGTCCATGACATAGTAGATCCAAGTGAACTTTGGCATAGAAGGCTTACACATGTGCATTATAGAGCAATACCTATTGCAAGCAAAGTTGTTGAAGGTCTTCCATAAATCTAAGCAAAACATGATGGGGTATGCAAGGGATGTGTGAAAGGAAAGAATACAAATAAGACATTTCCAAGCAGCGAAAGCAAAGCAAAAGGAATCTTGGAAATCATCCACTCCAATGTATGCGGACCTATGTCATCAAACTCACTAAGCGGGTATGCATATTATGTTTCCTTTATTGATGATTTTTCTAGGAAGACATGGGTTTAATTCATGAAGAAAAAACAAGAAGTATTCAGCAATTTCAAGGAATTCAAATCCTTGATCGAGAATCACACTGAAAAGAAGATCAAGACTTTTCGATCAGATAATGGTGGAGAATTTACTTCAAATGAATTCAAAGAGATATGCAAAGAATCAGGGATTAAGAGGGAGTTGTACATCCCTTATAATCCACAATAGAATGGGATTGTGGAAAGGAAGAATATAACTATAATGGAAGCTGC
This sequence comes from Pseudotsuga menziesii, assembly GCA_001517045.1. Classification (NCBI taxonomy): domain Eukaryota; kingdom Viridiplantae; phylum Streptophyta; class Pinopsida; order Pinales; family Pinaceae; genus Pseudotsuga; species Pseudotsuga menziesii. The sequence goes on from LPNX010386624.1 coordinate 155,185, forward strand.
AAGAGCAATGCTTCATGACCAAGACCTTCTTATGCATCTTTGGGAAAAAGCTGCTCGAACAGCGGTGTATGTACAGAACCGTACTCCACATAGAGTACTCGAGAACAAGAATCCTAAAGAAGTCTTCTCTGGCAAGAAACCAGAAGTAATCCATCTCAGAATATTTGGCTATCTAGTGTACATACACATTCCAAAGGAGAAGAGGACTAAATTAGATCCTTCAAGAAAGAAGGGTATATTTGTGGGATACTCTGAAAGCTCGAAGGATTACAGAATATACTTCATAGGATTCAAGAATATTGACATCAGTAAGGATGTGACATTTAATGAATACACAGCTTACAACAAATCTAGAAATAAACTTGCTGAAGAATCCGAAGAAGCAGAAGCACCCAGATTTCATGATACAACCATGAACGCAGAAGCAAAAGAAGAAGATTGAGAATTTGAAGAACCACAAAGACCTGTATATCCACCTCTGGAGAAGAATCCTCATAAAAGGAAACCTGATTGGGTATGAGAACTTATCCAAGGTGCGGAAAGATATTAAGCTCCAGAAGAGAATCACAGAGAAAGAAAGAGGACCAGATCCTGCTCCTGGTATGTAGCATTACTATGTGATTTCACTGATAAAGAACCTTCTAGTTATGAAGAAGCGGCAGAATGGAAAGAATGGAAGGATGCTATGATCGAAGAATATCAATTGATCATGAAGAATGATGTTTGAGATGTTGTCCCAAGACCAGAAAGGAAGTTAGTTGTAACTTCCAAATGGATCTACAAGATCAAGCATGCTGCAGATGGTAGCATTGAAAAATATAAGGCAAGATTTGTGGCTCGGGGTTTCTCTCAGAAAGAAGGAATAGATTATGAAGAAACCTTTGCACCTGTACCCAGGTACACTTCCATCAAATCAGTACTTGCTCTAGCTGTAGTGATGAAATGAAAGATACACCAGATGGATGTCAAGACTGCTTTCTTGAATGGTGTAGTAGAAGAGGAAGTGTATGTAGAACAACCACTCAATTTTGAGACACATGACAGGGAGTCTCATGTGTGCAGATTGAAGAAATTCTTGTACGGTTTGAAATAATCACCTAGGACATGGTACGGCAGAATTGACAGCTTTCTATCTAGTTTGGGCTTTACCAAGAGTAAAGCAGATTCCAACCTTTACTACAAGGTTGAAGATGGAAACCCAGTGATGCTTCTACTATATGTAGATGATCTATTTGTGGCAGATATGGATGGGTTGATTGTTGATACAAAGAGAAATCCTGCTGCCAAGTTCGAGATGAAGGACTTGGGTATGATGCATTATTTTCTAGGTATGGAGGTGTGGCAGAGTGCAGATGGAATCTTCCTTGGACAAGGGAAGTATGCAATAGAGATCCTAAAGAGGTTTGGGATGATGGACTGCAAGGCTATGGCCACACATATGGCATCGAACCTGAAGCTATTGAGCGATGCTTCATCAGAGTCGGTTGATTCTACGATGCATCGTCAGATGATTGGGTCCTTGATGTACCTGACGAACATGAGACCAGACATTTGGTTTGCTGTGAACACCTTGAGCCAGTTCTTGACAAATCCAAGAAATGTTCACTTGATTGCTGCAAAGCATATTCTGAGGCACCTGAGGGGTACAGTTGATTATGGGCTCAAGTACAATGTGAATCAGAAGATTAACCTAGAGGGTTATGTTGATTCAGATTGGGCAGGAAGTGCCATCGATAGGAAGAGCACTTCAGGGTGTTGCTTTAGTATGGGATCAAGTGTGATCTCCTGGTTTAGCAGGAAGCAATTCTGTGTGGCACTAAGTACAGCTAAAGCAGAGTATGTCACAGCTTGTTCAGCTAGCTAGGAGGTAATATGGATGTGGAAGCTACTGTTTGATTTATTTGATCTCCATATGGATGCTACTTGTATACATTGTGACAACTAGAGTTGTGTGAAGTAGTCAGAGAATCCAGTGTTCCATGACAAGTCAAAGCATATCAAGATCAAGTATCACTATATCAGGGATATGGTGCAGAGGGGAGAAGTGAAGCTCCAGTATGTTGTGATGGAGGAATAGATAGCTGATGTGTCGATGAAGCTATTGGCTAGAGTGAAGTTCGAGTACTTCAGGGGGAAGCTTGGTGTTCTTCAGATAGAGGTTTCCTCCAAGGGAAAGTGATGAGTCCCATAGCCATTCTGATGAGCAGTTCAGATGTAAGGGAGGAGCCATTCTTTCATGGTGAGAGGATTTGGTTCCTTCCATGTCAGATATGAGTGTTGACTTCCATTCTGGGAATGGAGGTACCTGGTTAGTTACCAGGAACACTCAGTATGAGACTGAAAGAGCCATTCTAACGAGTAGGTCAGATATAAGGGATGAGCCATTCTATCATGGCTAAAGGATTAGGTTCCTCCCATGTCAGATGTGAGTGCTGGCCATCCTGACGAGTAGGTCAGATGTAAGGGCTATTTCCACTCTCCGGGAGAGTGGAGGCACTTGGTCCATTACCAGGTAGCTCAGCCTAGGACTGGGGGCCGTTCCGACGAGGGTATAGGATTTGGTTCCCACCAAGTTAGATGTGAGTGCATGCCTTTCTGATGAGTAGGTCATATGTGAGTGCTGGCCATTCTGATGTAGGATGAGCTACTACATATATGTAAGGGCTACCACCTTTTTGACGAGTAAGTCAAATGTGAGTGTTGGCCATTCTGATGTAGGATGAGCTCCTACATAGATGTAAGGGCTACCGCCTTTTTGACGAGTAATTCAAATGTGAGTGTTGGCCATTCTGATGTAGGATGAGCTCCTACATAGATGTAAGGGCTACCGCCTTTTTGACGAGTAGGTCAAATGTGAGTGCTGGCCATTTTTATGTAGGATGAGATCCTAAATAAATGTAAGGGCTGCCACCTTTATGATGAGTAGGTCGGATGTGAGTGTTGGACATTCTGATGTAGGATGAACTCCTACATAGATGTAATGGCTACCTCCTTTTTGACGAGTAGGTCAGATGTGAGTGTTGGCCATTCTGATGTGACTGTAGGATTAGGTCCTACATGATTAGATACAAGGGCTACCGCCTTTCTGATGAGTAGGTCAGATGTGAGTGCTGACCATTCTGACGAGTAGGTCAGATGTAAGGGCTACCAAATACCTACGAGGAGGTAGGCATACAACCAGCATGAAAGAAGGTTGGCTTTGTAGAACTTCCTATGATGAGAAGAATCATGAGATAGCACATATGATGATGACCAGAGGAGATCTAGATCGAGCTATGATCCAGATCCAATTATGATGACTCCGAGAGATCCAGATCAAGTGATGATCCAGATCTAGCAATGATGATCCAGATCCAGCAGTGATGATCCATATCAAGTGATGATCTAGATCCAGTGATGATGTCCAGTTATGATGATCCAAATAGAGTGATGATCTAGATTCAGTGATGATGTCTAGTTATGATGATCCAGATTGAGTGATGATCCAGATCCAGAAAAGAAGATGGCATGAAGATAAATATGACTTGAAGACAAGATGACTTGGAGATGCAGATGACAAGAAGATCCAAAGAAGAAGACCAGTGATGAAAATTGTGTCGAGAGAATACCTTCCTAGTTAAGAGGGAGTGTTGATGTAATTGTAACTTCAGAATGTATTCACTTGTATTTATTATCTATTGTAACCTGATGTTTATTCTGGGATGTTATCATGGTATGTCATGCCTCGATGTTCCGATCAGGAGAATCAATAAAGTAAACAAGTCATGTCAAGTCATTGTGGGTAACCCTCCAGGAGAGGTTGGCCCTAGTAGGGTTTTAGTCATGCCGAGATTAGTATAAATAGAGAGCTGGACTCTCTATTTAGCACACATCACAAACACACACAAGTGTAGCGCATAGTTGAGGAAGAAGAAGACATTGGGGCTAGACAAGAAGAAGGTTACTATTGTCGGGAGAGCATCTTATTGTTTTGTGGTTTTACCTTTTGTGCTAATTCTATCTCTGAGAAATTTCCAGGGTTTTCTCCATTTATGGTTTCCCCAAGGAAAAACATTGTGTTCATTATCTTTTGTGTTTGATTGTTGTACTTGTTGTTCTCTCAGTTAAAGATCCTAACATAATGCTAGCTTGAATGTTGAAAAACTAACACTTAAGTGTTGGTTCAAATGTGTTTTATTGCAGAGAAGTATTAAGCTAGAAACCTTATTCTTATGAGTAGGGTGAAATTAATTTTGAATTGACGGAAGTATACCACTCTTTTATGATCAATGGAAGAAGATATATGTTGTTTGGCTATTTCACTGCTGCATTTTTTTTATAGTACTGTTCTTTTACTTTTTCTTTTGCTGTGATAGATGCATGTTTTATTCTGTTAGTTCCCTCTATGATGTCATGGAGCAATTGGCAGCTAAAACTTAATGCATGCTTTCCTGCATAGTATCCTAATGAGTAAAATGCAACACTTATTTGGAATAAGGCAAGCATTATGTTTGTCAAAAGAGTGCTCTAACATTGAAAAATTTTCAGGTTTATGGCTCTGCTTGTTTAGATCTATTAGCTTTTGTGGGGTAGAATTGATTGAATTTTGTATACACACTGCAAAGTACCCTTCAAATTGAAGAAAATAATGATCGTCAAGTTTGTTTCCTGCTCATGGATTCCTTCTTGACTTCTAATTTGGGAAAATATGGATATGGTGTATAATTTGTCATGTTGTTTGCAGCCAACTGATTATACTTGTTCATTAGACTCTTGGAGTCATCAAACCCTGCATATATACAGAACAGCCCACTGTGGGAAACTAGGGTTCAATAATCTAGACAGTGTTACTTAATATGAACAAATTCATACTATTCTATAGGGTACGCTGAATAAAAAATACTGTTCATCTATCAAAGAAATGTGATGACATATTCAGCAAGATGATCCAGAGTGGAACATATTCTGAATATTTGTATAATGATCTTTGCGACCAGGTTTTAATCTATATTTTAAACCTAGCTTTAACTAAATTTTTTGCATTTCATTCAAAATTGTATGCTAATTATGGTATCTTGTATGCTAAAGGAGGTTGAAATTGTTTTGACTGCACATCCAACACAAATAAACAGATGGACATTGCAATACAAGCATCTGCGAATTGCAATAAGTTCTTATGACTTGGATTTTAGCTTCCACCCATTACTCTAAAATACACTTGTAGATCATTGGAATTAGCCATGGTGAGCCTTGTAAGAAAACTGATGAATATAATTGGAAAAGTGTTCTCCTACATCATGTTATTAAAAGTTGTTTGACAATATAGTGTCAACATTTGATACTTATTGTTTGCAATTTTTTCCCTTGTGTATTTGCACAATATTTAGTAGTGCCTAAAGTTCAATTATATTTAAAAATTAGTTTGGATCAAATATCAAAATTGCTACTCTGGTTTGCATATTCAAAATGAGCCTTTCTTAGGACAATACTCTCCTCATGTCCCTGAGTATTGGAATTTTCTAGATCCTTTACACATGCTTTGGATTATTTTTCTCAATTCACCTGTTTTTTAATTTCCTCTTCGTTGGTATTTACAATTTTCTACCACATTTAGATGTCTATAGTAATTATCATTTTTAAAATGTAAACAATTTGTCCTACATGTTCTCTGGTATATGTGAGCATTTTTTGTACAGCTACCCTAGTCTCCCTTTGGACTTCCTTTTCTGTTTTGCAGCATCTATTGGAATACAATGATTGAGTAGACCCAAGCCATGAAGAGAAGGAAATGTTGATTGAAGATTTGGTAACAACTTGCTTATCCTGGACCCTTTTTTGTTGGTTATCTAGATATCATATGTTCCACATATGTTGAGAGTGCCAGCAAATTATTTAATTAATTGGATTTGTGTGTAGAGGAGAGAGGTTACTTCCTTATGGCAGACAGATGAACTGAGACATCATAAGCCCACACATGTGGATGAAGCTCGGTCTGGTGAGTGTCAAGGAGACTGTAACATAGTTTGTTATTTCATGAAAATTAATCATCTTACCTTTTTGTAGGGTTGCATATTGTGGAACAGTCCCTTTGAAAATTTGTGCCTCACTACCTTCGTAGAGTTAGTGTTTCCTTAAAAAAGGTTGATTTCCTCACCATTGAACAAATTAGATTGATTCTTTGGATGGTAGCTATCAATACTGAGTTTGCATGCCACTTCAAGTGTTTGAGATATGCCATTTTGAAATAATTAAATTACAATAATGCTATTGTTTTATCATTTTTCAACATACTGGTAGGCCACTTCCTTTAATATATTAACTCCTATCATATTTCATTCCTGGATGGGAGGTGATAGAGATGGTAATCCAAATGTAACTTCTAAGGTGCTTATGACTTGAAAACCCCACCATTATTCAATACAAACTGCAGAACATGCATTTCTTTGCCTTGTATAATTGGCACAAGCTCGCTTACAAGACATGAACATGGCATTTTTTAATTAGCAAGCATTTTTTTGGTCTTTTGATTTACTTCATAGGAGGTAAAGTGCTGCGTGTTTTTGGAGATACAAGGATCTCAATACAAGTACATTTTCCAGTTCAACATTGAAGATGATACATATAAAGTTAATGTAACCACATTCTAGGATGTTGCAGAACAAATTATTGGCATACCTTCTTTACAACTCTATGAATATGGATGTGAAGGAAATACTGAAGAGACCACAAACATATTTGGAAAATTATTCTTCAATACTTACCTATTCAAACTAGCAGTACATGAAGAATAATTTGCCAATGAGAAACAAATAAAAAACATCGTAAATTCATGTGACAAAAAGGATTGCATAAAAAATCCAGAATAACACATGCAAATCCCTGAAATAGTGTCTAGATAATTAAGCATTGTCTTACTACAACAATTCCCCAAAAAAAATGTCACAAATTGCTCTATAACACAACTTTTTTCTCTTTCTACAACATATACAAACTTCATCTCGGCGTTTCACTTCCCTGTTTTGGGGTATGCTAGTTATATTGTCACTGATAGATTGTTTTATGGATGGCAAGATTTGCTTTTATAATGATATTTTTCTCATATATTCAAGCACTCTAAGAGATATTCATAAATCAGTTGACTTAATTGGCATCACATCCATCACAGAGGTCTTCCGTTCTCTCTGGTAACATGAATGGATATTCCAGATAGGGAAAATTGTACATAGCTCTCAGGAATTAGTTTATCATAAATACTAGTTACTGGTAAGTTGTAATAGTAATAATTATGTAGTTTGTAGATTGCTATATATCATAAATTTGTTTGAATATCATCATTTTCAAGCAATAACATTTTCTTAAAGGGTGCTAGCTCAATGGTAGAGTGCCTGCCTAATTAGAGGCAGGAGGTTGGTGGTTCGATTCCTCCATGTCCTATCATAAATTTGGGACTACAAAAACGACTAAATTCACATATATACAACTATTAGTAGCTAATTTAGCTTAGTCATTAATATGTTATCATCTAGTAGTTTATTTAGTCGTATATTTGGTCATTAATTGTTGCAATTAGTGACTAAATCAATGACTAAATCCATGACTAAATCAATGACTAAATCATTGACTCTCAATGACTAAATCATTCATTATCAATGACTAAATCATTGACTAATAAGTCAAGCTATTAATGACTAATTGAAATATGACTAACTACAAGATAGTGGAAATTAGCTACTATTAGTCGTCGACTCAAAAATAGTCGTTTATAGCTTGATTTTAGTCATTTTTTTAGTCATTAATTTCTCATTTTGTACTAGTGGTAGTTTGTTCTGCAGATGGGCAATACTACAAGGCTATCACCTGATCATGCACCAAGCTCCGGATGTAGTGAATGTGTATCTCAATTTGTTTGGTCCTCTATATCTACACTGGATCTATGGAAATCCTTATTGCACTTTTATTATCACACCAAATGACTATGGCTAAATCAATTGCAACTCCAAGTTCCTGAAGAATACCTTGCAACCACACACACTATGTAGTTGCGTTCACTGATCCTCTGTACTCAACCTATATTGAAGAAAGGGATATTTTTTCTCCTTATTGTTTTAAAAGAGTATGGGACCTTGTTCTAGCATGAATACATAACCTAAAGTGGAATTCTTGTCATTGGGATCACCCTCCCAATCAAAATCAGAAAATCTCACTAGTTCTAGTGGAGAACCAGCAACATAGTGCACCCCGAAGTGTCTCGTTCCTTGCACATAGTGAAGGATCCTATTGGATACCTTCCAATGGATCTCATCAGGATGCTACATGTATCTAGCTACAACACCTACAAAATATGCTAAATCAGGTCAAGAATGAGTAAGATACAACAAAATTTTGACTAGTTGTCTATACAATGAGTTGTCCACCAATGGAGAGTCACCAACTTCACCTAGTTTGATACCATAAAGGAATGGGCACTTGGCTTCCATAAATTCAGCCATCTTAAATTTCATTAACATGCCTGAAGCATAAATTTTTTGTCTGACCTCGATTCCTCTTTCAGATTGCTCAATTTCCAAACCAAGAAATTGTTTCAACAAGCCAAGATCGGTCATTGAAATTTCATTGTGCAAGATGATTTGATTGACCGAATTGCTTTGGTGCAGCTACATGTAATCAAATGATTATCAATGTACTATGACCTACAGTACATCACCAAAATTTTGCAAATAAACCACTAGTACAAAATGAGAAATTAATGACTAAAAAAATTACTAAAATCAGGCTATAAACGACTATTTTTGAGTCAGTGACTAATTGTAGCTAATTTCCACTATCTTATAGCTAGTCGTATTTCACTAGTCATTAATAGCTTGACTTAGTAGTCATTGATTTAGTCATTAATAGACAATGATTTAGTCATTGATAGTTAATGATTTAGTCATTGATTTAGTCACTGATTGCAACAATTAATGACCAAATATACGACTAAATAAACTATTAGATGTTAACATATTAATGACTTGTAGAAATTCGGGCCAGCAGTAGATTAATTTTACCCACAACAATTATCAATTGATCATGCAAAATTGCTAACAATGGAGACTGAATATGGAGCTGTAACACAAAATTATATTAACTGAGTGTACAATAGCCAACCCTGTAATAACATAGGTTGCTGAATATATAGAATACATCAATATGTTGAATGCATAAGGAGGCATCCAAAACTAGCATAAAGCAGGCTTACTCAAAATAGGCAAATCCCCCATAGGTGTAAAAAGTTGATCCCAAATCTGTCATGGAGCTCACGAATTGGAAAGGGTGCATGGGCAAGCTAAAGAGTAGTGGAATGGCAGCTCATACATGCTTTTGCATGGAGAAAAGAGTGGAGGCTGAAGAGGACAAAAAACTAGTTCACCTCACCTAGTCTTGCTTTCCTATGTGCCTTAAAACACTGAAAAAGCAGGCAGTAAAGCAGAAAAAGCAGATAGGTGCCTAGGAGGCCAGGAATAAAGTAGATTTGATTCCTAATGCTTTCCCAAGCACTACATGGGTCAAATATGGCAAGTTTGACCTCTATGGATAGGCAATTAGCAACTTGCACAAGGTGGGACACATGAACTAGGAAAATAAGACAAAAATAAATGAATTAATGTCTAAGTGGGTAAACTATGGGTTGATTGTTCTAACACCCACCCTTAAGCCTAAATTTATGAGTAATAAATCAAAAATATAGGGCCTAGCAACAAGGCTTAGTCACCCTTTTACATATTGCAAGTCCATACAACCAAGGAAAGAGGCAAAACCAACTTGGGAAAATCCTCCCTTAAACATGGACTGTAAAACAAAATTGTAGAATCTTGTCTCCACTCATGCCTTTACAGCATGATCAGAAATCCCCAGTAGTGATTTGAGATTGCTGAAGGTCTTCTCACAAAATTCTTTGGTGAAGATATCAGCTACTTGTTCTGAAGATGAACAGAAGAGTAGGTGAATGGTGCCATCATGTACAAGCTCTCTGATGTAGTGCATGTGAATCTCAATGTGTCTGGTTCTCTGCTTCTGAACTGGATCTTTGCAGATTCAAATGGTACTATGTTTATCACAGTAGATGGTAGTTGAGTACTCAGGTTCGAAACCACACTCTCCAAGTAAACCCTACAACCATAAACACTGAGCTGTTGCATTGACAACTCCTCTGTACTCAGCTTCTGTAGATGAGAGTGCAATGGCACTTTGTTTCTTGCTTGACCAGCTGATTGGCCCTTCTACAAGCATGAACACATAACCTGAAGTGGACTTTCTATCTGTGCTATCACTTTCCCAATCATTGTCAGTAAATCCAACCAAAATCAAGGTCAGAATTGGCTTTATAGAAGATCCCATGTGTCCTTGTTCCCTGAACAAAGTTAAGGATCCTTTTGGCTGTTTTCCAATGGATCTCATGAGGATGATCCATGAATCTAGAAGCCACACTTACTGCATAACAAATATCAGGTCAAGTATGTGTCAAATACAATAAACATCCAATCAATTGTCTATACAATGTATTGTTTACCATCGGTGGAGAATCATCTTCCTCCAGCTTCGCTACTGAAAGGAAAGGAGTTTTGCTTGCTTTGCAATCTTGCATTCTGAATTTGATCAGAAAATACAAGGCATACTTTGACTGGTGCACCTTGATTCCAGCTTTGGATTGAGAGATATCAAGCCCCAAAAATTGACTTAAGAGCCCCAAATTTGTCATGGAGAAGGCTTGGTTCATAGCTCCTTTTAAGGAAGCAATCTCAGCCAATGAGCTTCCTGTAATGAGGAGGTCATCAACATATAACACAATGATCATTAATGAACCATTAACTAACTTCAGATATACATTTGGATCTGATTTTCACCGAACAAAATTCAGAGATAGCAAGAAGCTATCTATCTTGGCATACCAAGCCCTGGGGGCTTGCTTTAGCCCATACAATGACTTTCTCAACCTGCACGCAAGAGAAGGGTTAGTAGCAAAACCTTGAGGCTTCTGCATATATATCTCCTCAGTGAGATATCCATTAAGGAAGGCACACTTTACATCCATATGATGACCTCCCATTGCCTTGAGGCTGCAATGGCTAGAGCTAGCCTGATGGAATCCATCTTTGCCACTGGGGAAAATGTCTCATTGTAATCGATGCCTTGAACCTGTGAGTAGCCTTTAGCTACCAATATATCCTTTTACTTCATTGGTGAACCATCAGCAGCAAATTTGGTCTTATAGACCCACTTACACTAGACTAACTTTCTTCCTGGAGGAAGATCCACTAGCTCCCATGTGTTGCTCTTCTAGAGTGAGCTGAACTCCTCCTTCATGGCTGTTTGCCATATTATATCTCCTACTGCTTCTTCATATGTTTTAGGATCAGACACCACCATCAAATATCATTTTTCAGCAAACATAGGGTCCTTCATGCATAGACCACTCTCAAATTGTGATCTAGTCCTCCTTGGGTCATTGGGATCCCCAGCTAGCTCTCCTGCTGCATGTAGTGTCTTGGATGCCCATTTAGGCCTTTTGGGGATGTTTGGGTCTGCAATAAACTCATGTCCATCATACAAATCAGAATCAGCATGTTCAACAAACTCTTTACTTACTTCTTGAGGTTCAGGTGGTGAAGAGGCTTCACCAACTTCCACTGCTGCAAGGGGTTCTTCTTCAAACTGAACACACCTTTCAATGAAGGTTTGTTTGTGCTCAAATTTATCAACTTGTACCCTTTTGAATCTTCAGAGTATCCAACAAAAAGACACTCTTGGCTTTGGGGCTGCAAATCCTTCCTCTTCTCTGTCGGGATTCTAGCCCATGCCTTTGAGCCAAAAATCCTGAAATGAGTCACATCTGGCTTGTGCCCACTCCATGCTTCAAAGGGAGTCATGCCATCAAGCTATTTATGAGGCACCCTATTCTGGATATAGGCTACACAGTTGATAGCTTCAGCCCAGTACTTTGGTGGCAAAGTTTTGGCCTCCATCATGCATGTTGCCATCTCCTTTAGTGATCTGTTCTTCCTCTCTGCAGCACCATTTTGTTGTGGTGTGTAGGGGATAGAATGCTGCATCTGAATACCTACATCTACACAATAGTTAATAAACTTAGACTTGACATAATCACCACCATTTTCAGATCTGAGGACCTTGAGTTTTCTTCCACACTGGTTTTCAACCAAAGCCTTAAAGACTTTGAATAGGCCAAAAACTTCAGACTTGTGTTTCATGAAGTGAACCCAACAATACCTGGAAAAATCATCAATAAAGTTCAATGCATATTTGGCCTGACTCATGGACATTTGAGGGAATGGGCCAGCAACATCATTGTGAATCAGCTCGAGGGGTGCAGAGGTTCTCTCATGACTAGCTTTCTCAAATTTGTGCTCTGGGTGTTTTCCTAGGATACAACCTTGGCAGATTCTTTTGGAAAATTTTATCTTGGGCAACCCTATGACCATATCTTTCTCACTAAGATCAGACAGATACTTGTAATTTAGATGGCCAGATATTTCATGCCATAGCTTTCTAGCTTCATTAGCATGGATAAGAAGAGCAGAGGGGTTTGAGTAAGGTAGGAAGTGTGAAAACATGTATACCTTTTGAGCATTATTCGCTACTCCTTTTGCAATGACTCTACCACTTGAGATTTCTGTGATCTCAACTTCATCGGGGGAGAATATGACTTTCTTAGGAGACCCAGTGTGGGTCATCTGGTACACTGACAGAAGGTTGGAGGTGAGACCAGGGACATACAGCACATTGTTGAACTACCCATGATCAATATCTATTCTTCCTTTGCCCATACTTTCAGTGAGAGAGTCATCTCCCAGTACAATAGATGGTCCTTTCGACGTGTCCAGTGAGGAGAAGGCCTCCTTAGTCGAAACCATGTGTCTTGAAGCTCCAAAATCAATGATAAAACTGGGTGAGCTTGATGTGCCAGCAACTAGAGCATGAACTCTCTCTCTGTCATCTGAACTTGATCCTCCTTCTCTCTTCTTTGAGCTTTCTGGAAGGGAGATTCCATTCTTCTCCAGCAGTTGAGTTAGCATGTCTATCTGCTTTTTCATACAAGAGCTTTCAATATGATTTCCCTTATTGCAGTATGAGCACTTGTTCATTTCACCTTTGTTTTTCTTCTTCTGGGTATTTTTCTTGGGACCGTGTTGATCCTCTGGAGACTGCTTCTTGTCTCTCTTTTGTTCAGGTGGCTTTTTAGCTTTCTTTTTGCTTTTTGAATCCACCCTCGAATCTCCAGTAACCAGTGCTTGGTCTTTGGATTGTTTGATGGTGCCCATCATCACCAGCTTGTCTTGTTCTTGTGTGAGAGATTCCATGAAATCTGCAAGGCTAGGCATCTTCGAGGTTCGAGCTATGAGTTTTGTGGCATAGAAGGTTGAAACAAAGACTGAGTAGTGAGGTCCTAGCTTTGAGAGGATGGCCAATACGAGATGATCATCTTTCTTTTCGATACCACACTGCTTCAGCTACAAAACTAGTGCTTTGAACTTGGAGAAATATAGCTGCAGGGATTCAAAGCTACTGGGACTCAGAGAAATCAGCTCATTTTCGATTTGATGTCCCCTCATCTCATCTGTCTTTCAAAAAATATCAGAAATCTTCTCCCATACTTGATCCAGTGAAGTTAATCCATCAAGATGGAAAAGGAGGTCTCGGGAAATACTAAGACATAGGAGGCCACAGGCCTCATCTCTCTGATTGTGCCATTTGATCTTCTCTGCAGCAGCATTGGGATTTTCTTCTGTAGCCATAGTCACCCTATAGATGCCTTTCTCTCTCAAAAATATCTCCATCTCTGCTTTCCATTCAAAATAGTTGAAGGGAGTCAAGATAGTTTTCTGTGAATCCATAGCTTTAGAAAATCGGTCTCGGCTGTCAGTAGAAGGCTCCCAGTCTTGATGTCGAACCTGCAAAACAATTTTTGAAGGAGAGTAACAACCTACAATGGCTCTGATACCATGTAGAAATTCATGCCAGCAGTAGATAAATTTTACCCACAACAATTATAAATTGATCATGCAAAATTGCTAACAATGGAGACTGAATATGGAGTTGTAACACAAAATTATATTAACTGAGTGTACAATAGCCAACCCTGTAATAACATAGGTTTCTGAATATATAGAATACATCAAGAGGTCGAATGCATAAGGAGGCATCCAAAACTAGCATAAAGCAGGCTTACTCAAAATAGGCAAATCCCCCATAGGTGTAAAAAGCTGATCCCAAATCTGTCATGGATCTCAGGAATTGGCAAGGGAACATGGGAAAGCTAAAGATTATTGGAATGGCAGCTCATACATGCTTTTGCATGAAGAAAAGAGTGGAGGATGAAGAGGACAAAAAACTAGTTCACCTCACCTAGTCTTGCTTTCCTATGTGCCTTAAAACACTGAAAAAGAAGGCAGTAAAGCAGAAAAAGCAGAAAAGCACCTAGGAGGCCAGGAATAAAGTATATTTGATTCCTAAGGCTTTCCCAAGCGCTACATGGGCCAAATATGGCAAGTTTGACCTTTATGGATAGGCAATTAGCAACTTGCACAAGGTGGGACACATGAACTAGGCAAATAAGACAAAAATAAATGAATTAATGTCTAAGTGGGTAAACTATGGGTTGATTATTCTAACATGACTAAGCTAAATACAACTAAGATACGAGAAACTAGATACTAATAGTCGTATATATGTGAATTTAGTTGTTTTTGTAGTCACAAATTTATGATAGGGAACGAAGGAATCGAACCACCAACCTCCTGCCTATAATTATGCAGGTGCTCTACCATTGAGCTATCACCCTTTAAGAAGTTTTTATTTCTTAACAATGATGATATTCAAACAAATTTATGATAGATAGCAATCTACAAAGTACATAATTATTATTATTACAACTTACCAGTAACTAGTGTTTATGATAAACTAATTCCTGAGAGCTATGTACAATTTTCCCTGTAACTAAAATTAGCATAAGGAAAAATGTAATGCTTTTCATTGTATTGTGTAAATTATTGAAACAATGAAATAAATAAAACTAGCACATGAAAAATTGTAATACTTTTTTCATTATATTGTGTAAATTATTGAAACAATGAAATAAAGATAAACATGTATTTTAGCCTCTTGAAATAATGAAATAAAGAGAAGCATGTGCTTTAAACATTTTAAGGAACTCTCGTAAACTTATATATAATTAAAAATATGACAATCACATAAATAAAATACGGATAAAAGGAGATAGTTTTTTTAACAACTTTAACATAGTACTATATTAAAAATACAAAAAAAATGAATATAAATTATACATATAATACCATGAAAATACAAAAAAAAATGAATATACATTATACATATAATACCATGAAATGTAGTTTTATCATTCAATTTCATTAAAACATTTTACATAAATAAGATTATGCATAGGAATTCCAATGGAATATACAAAATAGAAAAAAATTATAGGTTGTCCATCAAGTGGATCATCATCATCAAACTACATCTTAAATGCATTTTAAAGTGTTTGATGATGATCCTAAAGTTGGATCTATGTACATTTAATATTCTACATATTACAACATTGATGTATCAAAAGAGAATATATTGAGGAAACCTTCTACGAAGAGAAGGTGAATCTAAATATCCATGCAAGGGAGATGAGAGAAACTGATGAGTAGTAGGTATTTGATGTTCTACTGGAGTTGGAAAAGGATGATAATGCAGAAATCATCTATTGTGCATCCAAGTATGTAGAGTCCCTAGAGGACATACCCATGAGGACAAGAGTTTAATGAACACTTTTCTTGTTTATGAATGTGTGGATTAGGGGAAGAAAGAAGAAACCCCATTGAGGCTATAAGTAAAAGGAGAACAACATTAAGATTGTTATAGATTTTAAAGAAAGTTTTGAAGGAGAGGGCAATGATGGAAGTGTGGTAAAAGAGGAAGAGGTTATAGCCCATAGGGAGATTGTAGAAGATAATAAAAAAAAAGGTTAATATAACAACCATTTATAGCAACTTCTCCATCATGATCCCTTCCTGTAACTCCATTAGATGTGCAATTTGACAGATTACTAATAGTCATCAGGGCCAATAAATATCTTCAACTATATACATCCCCTAAGTAATTAAATGATTGCTTTCAACTTATATACTTCTATAATAACCCCGCTTTTGAGGTAAATTCCAGCAACAATACAAGGGAATGAACCTTTAATTACACCCAATAAAACTAGGACATTGCAACAAGAAACACTAAAACAAGGGGATGAACCTTCAATTACCCCAAATAAAACTTGGACATTGCAACAGGAAACACTAAAATAATAGCAAAAGCTTTTTATGTACTCCATAAAGAACCCCATCAAACAACTTTTTTCTGTATAATTTACCTCATCTTCAAAAAGATATCCATCAGGTACAAAAAAACCATCACTATCATCATCTTCCTCGGATTTAAACTTATCTGTGTCAACCTCATTCTTTTCTTCCTCATCATCCTTGTCACAGTCAGAAAGGCTTTCCCCAGCATCTTCCTGAAATTTTTAACAAAGTAAGAAAGTTAATAAAAATACTACAAATACTCTTACCAAAGAGATTTAGTGATGAGTACCTCTTCCCATTCTTCATCACTATCATTCTCATAGTCCAAAGAAGAGTCCTTATTGAAAGGATTTCAAAGCCCAATGCCATCACTGCATCAAAAACAAAGAGTCAGAAACAAAACTTTCCCTCTTGTCTACTACAAGTCTATAAATCGGTAAGCTGTTTAAAGCAGAATTAAATATCAGTAAAAGAAAATCCCATTCCAAGTCGAGGCATTCAAATTTCAAACATATACTTATTTTGATGAGGAACTTCATATCAATGAACACATAGAAGCACAAGATATGAAGATGCCAATAATTGGTACCTAAGGACAACAAAATGACTAGAATTTTACTCACTTTGGAAAGCCAGAATATCTGTAAGTATTCTATGTCAGATAAGCTCCAGTGAAAAGTATGACTCTCATCAAAAGATAAGTTATGTTTGAGTATCTCAAACCTGACCCAGTCTGCTGGAAAGGTTAGTTGAGGCAACAAGAAAGTATAACTTCCATAAAGACCAAATTCTGGAGTAACTAAAATCTCCTCATCTTCACATTCCTCCTATTAAAAATACACATCTCATACCATGAATTGCCATTTTTAGTAGATATAAACTATAATTAAAAACTTTCCTAACACTGATAAATAACATGTGAACAGGGATGTATCAGATATCGACAAAATATATAATAAGTTTAACTCATCAATACATCCTTTATTATAGCCAAAAACCAGGAAAAACGTATTTATAAATTATTCAAAAATGATATTTTCCTCAGGATTATGTTTATGATACATGAATTTTACTTGCAATTACATTTCTCACAATTGCAGCTCTTCATTTTAAACAAGGAAAAAAGGAAGACATCGCCATTGGACTCCTCCATTCGATGAATTGTTAACCTGTCCATCCATGCTAGCTCATCCACATTATGTTATGATTTAATAATTGTGGCTGAGATATGGGGTACCAAGGATATATGTTCTTGTGTTGATGTTTACAAAGACAAGGAAATCACATTATATACAAAGGTGCTTGATGTGTTAGCTCTATATCAGAGGACATTACCAATTGCATTTTTCAAGTGTTCTTTTGATGCCTTCAAGCTTCTCCAAGAAGAGCCATTGCTCTTATCCACCTTCCAACAAAAGTCTATTTTGTCTCTATTGCTAGAATCTACTAGAGGGCTACGTTTCTCTACTCCCGGATGTGAGGATCCTGGATCTGGAATAGGAAAACTATACAAATATTTACAATCATTATTGAAGTTGATGTTGTATTTGCCAGAGAAATACATATGAAAATATGCCCATATTCTACTATACAAAGCAATGTTAAGCACCTCTTCCTTTGATATAAATAAAGAGGGACCGGGAGTGTGGTTTTATTTCTTGCTTGTTCACAATAGTACACAGGTTCTCCTCAAGGAAATATGAGAAGTACACTCTCCAAACAGCTTGGCCAGTGATATGTTTGGTTCGTTGGGATCAACTGATATTGCTTTCTTATGTGATGTGGTATCTATAGTGGGAAAGAATCTACACAAGTACCTAGATGAGCTACTTTCATGTCTCTCTAAGCATATTTCAAAGGAAGATCTTGTACCTCCACATTTTATCCCTCTTGTGATTTGTATCTTTGAAAAGTGCCTTCGAGCTATTGAATCAAGCTCCAAAAGTTTGAAGTTAGCTCAATGGACAGTCATTGCAATCTATGTGCCTAGTGTGTTTAACTTTCTTTTGCAATCTCAGGTCAACTTAAGGGCATTGACTTTTATAATCATGACTATGTTGTCTCCAAAGATTCAAAAGGCTTGTCAACCTGATCAGGCTTCAGAAACCTTTATTTTTGAGTGGAGTCAATTAAGAAGGTTATTTCTTTTTGGGAAAAATTATTTATCCAAATATCAAGATGGATATAACTTGGAAGCAATGGATAAGCAGCGTTTAGGCAAAGACACTTCTATTATTTTGAATCCCTTTCCCAAGTTCTGGCTCATCCTACAATAAGAATGTTTATGTCCAAATGGATTTATTCTTCTATTTTGAGGAATAATCAAGACATGGGAGCTCCTAATATTGAAAGCATTGGTTTGAAATGAAATAAATGGACAAGGAAGAGTGACAAAACTAGATTTGAGATATGTTTGCATCTTTGTCAAGTAAAAGCTATATTGAGCAGCCTGATGGAAATTACATCCTCCCAACATAAAATCATCCCAGGTGGAGCATTGAAGCAAGGCGACTCATTTGGTATAACCATTGCAGAGGCTTGCAAAACTTTCATTTGTGGGTGCCTTTCAGTTTTCAAAAATGAACTTCTTGAAAGCATTAAGAAAAATTATTATGGAATACCACCTTCACCTACATTCTGTATTCTATATGTTTTAAGCCCATTTATATCACCTTTCACTTTGCTTGAATTCATGAATTGGTTGTTTTCTAGTAACATCTCTGAGCATCAAGAAGCAGAAGCCTTTGCCCCTGGTCCAAAGCTCCCCTGTGCCCATATCGAGCTCTATTTTACAACAGTAGAAATTAAAATGTTCCTTGCCTGCCTAAAACAAGCTAAGGAAGATATTGTTGTTCATCAGTTCTTTTGGGATATGGATGGTCAAAGGTTTGATGCAAATGTGGTTGGAGAAGTGTATAAGAAAGTGATCTTAATGTTCACTCAAACATCTGGAAAATGAAGTTTTGCATTTAGGATTGGTAATTCAAGTGATTGATAGCTATGATGTTATAATAGGATAGATTGGTGAGGCTAATCTATGGGTGAAGGCCACTAACTAAGAAAAACCAGTCAAAAGAAAATCAATATACTGTCAAGAGGTGTGAATTTATGCATTGCAGACTCCTTTTGATTTACCAAAGCAGGTTGAATTCCTTATGATGCAAAAATTGCAGAGGTAGTTTTGATTAGTATATAGAGAATATGAAAGTCATAGAGTTGGTGTATTACTTAAATTTGATCATAGCAGTTTTTGCTCATCAAGCAAACAAGCTTAGAACAAGTAAAGAACAAAACTCGACAAACAAATATGCTAGCTCAAGGGTTGTTGCAAAGAGATTTAAGAATGGCAGAGTGTTCAACAGAGGATTTGGATTAGTTCAAATCCCTCCAAATAAAGCATTAAATCTAGATGTGAACAAGTGCATTTCAAGTACATTTATAACATGAGCATCCTATTGATAGAGATCATAGTCATCACCAGTTGATTAAAACACAAGCATCGACAACAAATGCCAAGTACCTAGTCATGAGGAGATAGATTCCTCTAAATATGAATTTTATAACAGTTTGTACTATTTCTTAGCCTGCAACATATCAACTCATTATTGAAGCTTATTTATAGTTTATTTTGATGAAAACAATACAAGATTTGAAGCCATGAAATTAGCAGTCAAGCACTACTTCCATATTTAGTGGGATTTATCCAATATCTTCATGGATCAAACAACAATCAAGTGTCATTAAAATTTGAGTCTAAATGCTTTTTCATAAAATAGAGAATCATTCCCAGATTTGAAGAGATTTTTTCAAAGTTGAAAACAGAGCATATAGCAAATAGTCAACAGTTAAAGGGAGATTATCATAAATTCATGGACAATCAAAGAGATATCCCATATTTAGTGGCAAGAGTTCTCCATCAATTCAAACAATTCAAGACAATTGGAAGTTGTGCTAAATTTAGTTTATTTGGTGATTTTTAGTTGATTTTTGTTCCCTAAAATTAGATGCAATATGTTGATGTAATTTTCAAGGAGGATAGCATTTGATTACTATATAACAAGTAATCATTGATCATAGTATAATTCTAACATGGGCTAGCCAATCCCCAACAAGTAATCATTGATCATAGTAGAACGCTAACATGGGCTAGCCAATCCCCAACAAGACTAAAGGCTTGAACTGCATCTTTCCACATACAAGACCCATTTTGATGATTTTGTCCCTTTTCTGAATCATTTATTCTAAAGTGAGAGGCTTTATGATTTTATGAGTAATCACTTTTTCCCATAGACCCACCCCTTTTATAAGTCTCCAAATACCTTTGGCTACTAGTGCTTTGGCAAAGCAATGTAGATTCTTTAATCCCCATCCTCTCGTGTCTTTGGGTAAAGATATTTTCTGCCATACAACCTAAGGGAAATCCTTACCACCAACCCATAAGAATATGAATCTTATTGTTATACAGCTGAATGGAACCTCTCTGTCCGAGTGTTGATATCCCTCATGTCGGCACACAAAAGGACACTTATGGATAGAGGTTTTCCCATTTCCACTATACCTTGGCTCATCAGGAAATACATTGCCTATATGCCCAGCTGATTACTTTGCCTTTTTGTGATTTTGAGTTGCATACGCGACTATCTTTATTGACATGCCGCGCATCATGCGCGAGTCTCATGTTTAGTAGGTCGCGCATACTTGTATGCGCGGGTTTCCTTTGAATAGAGTCGCGTATCATACGCGGGTTGTCTTACTACAGACCCGCGTATGTCTTCCTCAAAATTAATATTTAAAAATATGAGTTAATGGGAGATTTGTTTACTCATTTACCTCAATCCCATTAACTGCTCTAACCTCCCTAACCTTCGAGAACTGCCTCATTTCCTTCAGATAAATAGAGGCCTTGGGGGAGGATGTTGGGATATACACTTGGAGAGTAATGTTATGCTGGTGGATTTTCTACAGAATCTTTGGAGCAGAGAAACTCAAAGTCCTTTGGTGACAAAGGAGTCCCTTGTTCAGACATTGGGTTGTAACCTAAAATCCCTCTATTATTGTTAATAAAGCAGAGAATTTCTTCCATATTGTGTTTCATGTGTTGTGGAATGTAAAATAACAAGCACAGCAATAACATAAGCACATCACAAGAGACAAGAGACACAAAGATTTTAGGAGGGGAAACCATAAATGGAGAAAACCCCTCAACTTCCT
>LPNX010386624.1:181267-239479 GCA_001517045.1 Pseudotsuga menziesii
TCCTTCTGTCTTCTGTCTAGCCCAAGAATTTCCTTCTCCAAAAGTGCGCCACACTTGAGAGAGCGAGAGAGCTAAGTCACAAGTGATAAATAGAGAGACTCTCACTCTCTATTTATATTCTTCCGTTGACTTGAAGTGCACTCAACCTAATAATTACTACTCGAGCCTACACCTTAATTAGTGTATAATAACTCAAGTGCCCCTAAACAGTGGGGACTTACCCAATGACTTGATATGACTTGTTTACATTATAATCCTCCCGATCGGAACATCGGGGCATGACCACATGACTCAAATACATAATAGAAACATCCCGGAATAAACATCGGGTTACAATAATATAAAATACATAGAAGAATACATTCCGAAGTTACATATACATCAACAGTATGCGCGGGTTGCCTTTGAATAGAGTCGCGTATCATACGCGGGTTGTATTACTACAGACCCGCGTATGTCTTCCTCAAAATTAATATTTAAAAATACGAGTTAATGGGAGATTTGTTTACTCATTTACCTCAATCCCATTAACTGCTGTAACCTCCCTAACCTTCGAGAACTGCCTCATTTCCTTCAGATAAATAGAGGCCTTGGGGGAGGATGTTGGGATATACACTTGGAGAGTAATGTTATGCTGGTGGATTGTCTACAGAATCTTTGGAGCAGAGAAACTCAGAGTCCTTTGGTGACAAAGGAGTCCCTTGTTCAGACATTGGGTTGTAACCTAAACTCCCTCTATTATTGTTAATAAAGCAGAGAATTTCTTCCATATTGTGTTTCATGTGTTGTGGATTGGTAAATGTTTACATTCCATTATAATATATGATTTGCCTAACCTGCATCTTTATATATGAATCATACTATATTTGGAAGAATCTTTGTTAACAGGTGAAGGAGGAACTATCCTGGAGACTTGGGAAGAAGAACAAAGGAGGAAGAAGATAGCTTGGATCAACCTTCGTTTAATACAAGTAAGTCCTGCTACTTTCCTATTTCCTATTTTGTACTTTCATAAGTCGAATTGTCTACAAGTGATTAGAGTATGTTGGTAACCCCCAGACCTAGGTTATTAGGTGAATTATCAATTACAACAGAACTGGCGACTCCGCTGGGGATGCCAAGTCTGCTTTAGGTCTTTTTCTGTTATCCTGACCAGTGATTGCTCGAAGTCTTGTGTGTGATCTTTTGTCCTGCTTTCTTACATACTTACAGCATTTGAAAGTCTTGGTTTTTCTCTGTTTTCTGAGAAATTTTTATACCCATGCGCGGGTTGTCTTTCTAGACAGTCACGTTTGCTGAGTTGAATTCATGGGTTGTCATATAGAACAGTCACGTATCATTCGCGACATGCTCTACTACACAGTCGCGTATGCTCCTGAAAACTGTGGTTTTTTGTGTTGAAGTTTGCTTGTTCTTTGGCCTTCTATAAGTCCTATTTTCAGTTAATACTTTCTTTAAGAGTGTTGTATAGTTGTCTGAGTATATCAGGTGATCACATATTAGTGCTTTTCGAAGCCCTTGGGTTCTTTTTACTTGTTTTTATTTACTGTCTGCATCTTGAAACTTTCTGGCCTGTTTGGGTTGTTGGTGTGAGTGCCTGAGTCTAGATCAGTGATCAGGGTCTTAGACTCTGTCTGTCCAGTCTGATTTCTGTCAATTATTGGTTTGCACCTGCTTGTTTAAAGGTCTGCAGTGATTTCTTGATCATTGTCTGCACCCAAGTTGAGGTCTTAGTCTGCTTTCTTGCTGGCTTTTGGTCATGTATGCCTGTTAGTTTCAGTTTGTGTCTTTTTTACAGTTTATAAGTGTCAAGTTTACTCAAGCTTTGCATTTACCCATGCACAGTAGTTTTTTGAGCATTTTTTAAAATAAAAAACAAAACATAGTTATCTTTTGCATTGTAATTTTTGCATAAAGTAGTGTTTGATTTTCAGTTTAAAGAATTTTTATCTCAGAAAAATACAAAAACATATAGGCTTAGTTTCTCTTATTTAGTGCTGTTAGTTCATCAACATATTTGAAAAAAATGAAAAGAAGTTTATTTTATAGTGTTAGATTTCTTTAGATGCACCTTTATTTCATTTATTTTCTGCTGAGTCAAAACACCATACAGTCCATCACTACCGCTTCCTTTGAGTAAAGAACAGCCCTTAAAATTAACGCTTAAATTTAAAATCTATTAGTAAGTTTTTATTTTTAGGGCCTTCCACCTACTAGCTTAGGCTAGGTTTGTGGGCTAGGGAGTGTAAACTTCCCACAAACTATAAACTCAAACGTAGTGGGCCATTCATTAGATAAATCCTTGGTTCTACCACTGTATCTGGGAAGCTCCTCTCAAACGGGAGTTAAGCACGAGGCCGCGTGGAGGCTTGGACAGAGGGGATAACCCCCCTGAATCCTTGTCAAAACGTAACCCAAGACTTTTGCGCATCTGAGGATTCTGTCTAGGCAGAATTTCAGGCTCAGCTACCCTGCTCATGCGTACGAGGCCGGCTTGCGACTGTCCCCCCAAACAGTAGGTATTGTCAAGGTAGCCTTTAGTCTCTTGTTTTTTAGGGCTCATACACAGGTAAACCGGAAGGTTATTTCTGGTTGACCATGAACGGACTTGGAAGGTAACCCTTGTGGAAAGTGCAGGAGGGCGGTTGGGTGATTCCTCTGCTTGTGCCTGAGAACCCCTCAAGGACGCCAAGTAACTGTTCATCAGCCTTCTTCTGGAAGGTATATCTTTATAGCCTGTTTTGCTTGCTTGAGACTCTAGAATCTTTTTAGTGTATGCTCTGTGGATTTTCTTGTGATTAGTCTGACCTTAGGGTGTGGTTTGTTTGAGTCTTAATTCTGGAGAACCAACTGCATAGAAGGTCAAGAAGGTTGAGAAACCTTCCTCCTCTCACACCACTGGAACCTCCACCTTTACCCCAAAGGAGGAGATTAAGCACAGGTGGTTCTTTTGAACCGGTAGGAACTAGTGAGGTTCTTGGTGAACCTAAGTTAATAGCTAACCGCTTTGATTTAGACACAGTTGAGATAGAAGAGCTGCAAGCTGATGAGCTTGCAAGACATTATAATCCTCCCTTGACTGATTTGAACGATCCAGTGATCATGCAGGTTAGATCCTTTAGTTCACCAGTACTAGGTGTACCTGTAGGTAGAGGCATGTCTTCTGAAGGAGAAAGTTCATTTGTTTTCACCTCAACCCTTCCGGTTGAAGGGGTACTACCTCCCCCGGCTAGTGCCCCTAGATCTAATTTACCTTCCACACCCCTAACTCCAGCAAGCAGGGTGGTCCAACCACCTGTTTACTCGAACATTGGAAGTATGTCTAGTGATATGGCTACTGGGATTCCCAGTATACCTACAATACCTTCTTCTTTCCCTTACCCTACCCACAGTGGTCCGGTGGGATCCTCGGCCTTTGTCCAAGGATTCCCTTGGAATGGGGGGCACATACCCCCATCCAATCCATACGTAGGTCCACCTCCTTCATATGTAGGAGTGCAGTTTGGAGCCAACACCTCTTATGGGAAAAGCTTCCAAACACCTATTTCAACCCCATATACGAGCTCTCCCTTCTCTTTGTTTAGTGGAGGGATACCAGCTCCAGTTTTTCAGACCCCAGCTTCTATGGAGATGGGCCAACCTACTTATACTGCACCCCCCACCCAAAATCCGGTGGCCTATGGATGGAACCCCTTCCAAAGCAACCTTTCCACTTCACTACCGATGTCAGGGGGAAACCCTACTTTTACTTATGGGAATGTGGGGGCAAGTCCCTCTAATACCCAAGCTAGTACATCTAGTACATCGGTTAGGCCAAAAAGTCCCTTTCTGGCAACTTTGAACTTGCCAGACTTATCAAAATTGATGAACGATCCTGTGAAGCATGACCCCACATGGCCACCTATTCCCAACAAGTTACCCTCGGACATCCCTAAGTTCAAAGGGAAAGCTGGTGAAGATCCTGGGGCACATGCCACCACTTTTCACTTATGGTGTTCTTCCAACTCATTGAATGAAGATTCACTGAGACTGAGGCTATTCCAGAGGACCCTTACCGGCACTGCAGCAAAATGGTACATTGAGTTGCCTTCTGCTGCTTTTAGTAGTTTCTGGGATTTGGCGAGTGCTTTCCTCAGCCACTTTCAACTTCCAGTCCGATACAATTTCGGAACAGACTTGTTGTCCACCTTTAGACAAAACAAGGCTACACATATCTCAGACCATATCCAAGAATGGCGGAGGCGAAAGAGCCTTATCAAAGCCACATCCCTCCTGAGTTTTCATTAGAGTGGTTCCTTAAATCTTTATTACCCTATATATCTAAGGATGTTTCTACATAAGGAGTGACTAGTGAGGAAGAAGCCATACTCAGGGCCCAGCAGTTAGAATTTATTTACTCACAGTCTAAGATCTTGTACGAGATCATCCCTGAGGCACCAAGGCCTTCTCATGAGGCCAAGAAACCCAAGCCTGGACCCCATGCTGATGGTGTGGTTGGGTCCGTTATTTCTCCCACTGTAGAGTCTTTGACAGAACAAATTCAACAATTGTCTGTCAAACAGTCTACAGCGGAGGCAGCAAAGGCTGCCCCCTCTTCCCAAAATGAAAATGTAGTTGCTCAATCTTCTCAAAAGGGCAATCAGTAGTCTGGCGGTAAGAAGAAGAAGGGAAAAAAAGGAGAGGGAAACCAAAACCAAAACAAGCCCAAGCCCGCAAACAATGTTGATGGGGGCAAGAAATATAAAAAGAAAGTCAAGTTTCCTTGTAAGTTGTGCCAGGGAGACCACTTGACCCACCTTTGTCCCCTCATGGAACAAGCTCAGAAGCTGTTGAAAACCCAACCAACGGCTGTCCTCAAGGATCCATTTCCCCAAGGACAGAATTCTGCGTCAGCTTCTACTGTAGCAAGGGGCAGCCAAGCTGCTCCTGACCCTAATTATATCAACATGGTCAGATCCTATACTTTGTTGCAAACCAGGAACAAGAACTATGAGAAGGAGAAGGAGACTCCTGAGATGGGTAAAGCTGTAGGTGAACCTTCGAACCCGCTCAATATAGAGAAACCATTGGAAATTATGCCAAAGATACCCAAAGGTGTCTTTAAGAAGACTTTGCATAATCCCAATAGGGCTGTTTCCAACTACTCAGTGGTTGAAGATCTAGCTCAAACCCCATGTGCAATGTCTTCTTTAGAGGTGCTTCAGAGTTGTCCCGCCCAGCGGGATGCCCTTTTAGTGGCTCTAGGTAGTATGGACTCTTCGAGTCTCATGATGAAGCTTTGTTTGTCTGATGTCAAAATTCACCTCCCTTACCATGTAGCCCTATCCATAGATGTTTTCCATGGTGGTAAGACCATTGGACGAGCTGTTGTGGATGAGGGAGCCTCTACTTGTGTCATGTCCCTGACATGCTGGAAATCTCTAGGATCCCCAAAGCTGGTCCCATCAACCACTTTACTTACTGCTTTTGATGGAAGGTCTTTCCGTCCACATGGTATCTTGCCAACTTTCGAAATTAAGTTGGCAGGCAAAGCAGTCTCTATTGAAGTTGAAGTGATTGATGCTCCCTTGGACTATAATTTGCTTTTGGGGAGGAATTGGACTTATGCAATGACTGTTGTTGCATCGGTTGTTCTTCGTGTCGTGGTATTCCCACATGAGGGCAAGTTGGTTACTGTTGACCAACTTGATTTTACTCGAAAGGGCTATTTAGAGTCTAAAGATTCCAATGTACCATTGGTTGATCAGGCCAAGCCTGCTCAAAGCTTGGGGGCTGGATTGTATTCATATTTGATGGGAATATTTGACATCCCAGCCCCGGTTAACTATATCGGTTCCACTAGTGTGGGGAATTCCATCACTTCGGTGGTGGATAGGACTGATCCTTGGGTTCTCCCAACCCCCCAGGAACCGGAAGTGCCCTTATCAGCGATGGAAGTGGCATATCAAGCTATTACCCAAGCCACTGCTGATCCTATTCCAGATCCTCTTTCAGTCTCGGATGATCTGGAAGAAGTCTATATGCCTGCATGGGCAGAGAACTCTTTACCTTCCATAGATTGCTTAGAAACATTTTTACCTTCCGATGAAGCCATTCTGGAAGCTATATGTAGTCGTGATAAGATATGTGAGGATCTTCATCACCGGTCTTATTTCCTTCCAGAGCTAAGCAAGATCGAAAACCAAGAGTTCCATGTGAGACTGCATGGAGATGTTGATGTACCTGTGAACCCTTTGCCTAGGGAAGGGGTGTTTGCCGAGGGGAATATGCCAAACATTTCCTCTACTATACCAATCAACATTTCCATCAACCCAGATGTCATGGAAAACATCTATATAGGAGCAAACTGCTCTCCAGAGGAGATTGCTATCTATACTGCCCTTTTCAAGGAATTCCGCGATATCTTTGCCTGGTCATATGAGGAGATGCCAGGCATCGATCCATATATTGTCCAACATGAGATCCGTACTTACCCCGATGCCAAACCAGTTCGGCAGAAATTACGCCCCGTGAACCCGCGTAAAGCGGCGGCTGTGAAGGCAGAGGTTGAGAAGCTCTTGAAAGCTGGTTTTATATATCCTATTGCTTTGACTGAGTGGGTGTCCAACCCAGTTCCTGTTGACAAAAAGCAAGGGACTATTCGCGTTTGTACTGACTTTCGAGACCTTAACAAAGCTTGTCCCAAGGACAATTACCCCTCGCCATTCATTGATCAGATCATTGATGCATGTGCAGGGAGTGAAGTCTTTTCGTTTATGGATGGTTTCTCCTACTACAATCAAATCCAAATCAAACTGGAAGACCAACATAAAACTGCTTTTATTTTCCCTTGGGGTACATTCGCTTATAGAAAAATTCCCTTTGGATTGAAAAATGCAGGGGCAACTTTTCAAAGAGCCATGAACTTTTCTTTTCACGATATAAAAGCCATTGCCGAGCCTTACCTAGATGATCTACCTGCACATTCTCGCAAGAGGATCCAACATCCTGATAATTTGAGGTTGATTTTTGAGAGATGCAGATACTACAAAATTCGCTTGAATCCCCACAATTGCGTGTTCTACGTCGAGCCAGGGAGACTACTAGGATTCATTGTTTTAAGCAGGGGCATTCAGGTGGATCCCCTAAAAGTTGAGGCCATTGTAAATCTGCCTCCTCCTCACACACTCAGGCAACTTCAGAGTCTACGAGGAAAGTCTAACTTCCTTCGACGTTTCATAGTTAATTATGCCAAGATCACGAAAGGTTTCATGCGCCTGCTCAAGCAGGACACCCCATTTGTATGGGATGAAGCTGCACAACTCGCGTTCGAGGCATTGAAAAAATCCTTGTTGTCGGCTCCTTTATTGCGCCCACTAGACTATTCTAGGGACTTTATATTGTATCTGGCTACATCGGAGTCCACCATTGGAGTAGTTCTAGTTCAGGAAAATGACAAGCTCATTGAGCATGTTGTGTATTATCTTAGCCATGCATTGGTTGGGCCTGAGCTTAAGTACTCTCACATCGAGAAGTTAGCCTTAGCAGCTGTCTATGCTGTACAGAGGTTACGGAACTACATCTTACTGAGGACCACTACTGTAGTGGCGGATGTAAACCCTTTCCAATATGTTTTATCCCGACGCATTGTTGGGGGGGAATTCAACAAGTGGATAGTCATTCTCCAAGAGTTTGACTTAGTTTTCCAATCTGCTAAATCCAAAAATTCCTTAGTGTTTGCTGAGCTTATAGCAGAATTCCCTACGGAAGATGATGTAGTGATTCAAGATGACTCATTCCCAGATGAGCACATCTTCCTTATAGCCACCTCTGATCCTTGGTACGGAGATATTCTCATATATCTCCAGACTTCGAAGTGTCCTGCCGCTTACTCTAGGGAAGACCGACGTAAGTTAAGACTTCATGCTAAAAACTACCTCATAATAGGAGATACTTTATATCGAAGAGGGGTAGATTCTGTCTTGCGTCGCTGCCTTAATCATGAGGAAGCGGAGGTTGTCCTAAATGATTCTCACAGTGGAGCATGTGGGGGTCATTTATCTGGGTTAGCAACGGCCCAGAAAATCTTACGTGCCGGTTATTTCTGGCCCTCAATCTTTAAAGATTGTGTGGAAGCAGTAAAACGATGTCACCCTTGTCAGCTATTCACCAGAAAGATGCGGTCGCATCCTGCTCCTTTGTTTCCCGTTGTCTCGATAGGCCCCTTTATGAAGTGGGGGATTGATTATATGACATGCAACCCAGCCTCGGCTGGGGGGCACAAATACATCATTGTCGCTGTCGACTATTTCACAAAATGGGCAGAGGCAATGCCTACTTTTAAGGAGGACAGGGAAACAGCAGCTTTCTTCGTTTTCAATCAGATTATTGCTAGGTTCGGTATTCCAAAGGTGATTGTCACTGACCATGGCAGTCATTTCCAAAATAACATGATGACATAATTGACCACCATGCTTGGATTTCGACCAGAACACTCTTCTCCCTATTATCCGCAAGCAAACGGTCAGGTTGAGGCTGTGAATAAGACTTTAAATACCATTCTTAAACGTACTATTAATACAGCCCGCTCCAATTGGCATATTATGTTATACCCTGCTCTTTGGGCTTATCGAACCAATGTCAAAACTGCTACGGGTTTTTCCCCCTTCCAACTCGTTCACAGGGTGGAATCTATTACTCCGATTGAATGCGAAATCCCATCTTTACAGATAGCTATTCATGTGCTTCCTGATACGACGGAGCTTGAAGAACGGTTGTTACACTTAGAACACCTTGATGAATAGCGTAGAGATGTGCTGACCGTGAACCAGGATCACAAGAATAGGGTTAAAGCTCAATACGATAAATTGGTCAAGCCTAGAATTTTCTCTGAAGGGGAACTTGTCTTGCTCTGGGACCAAGATAAAGAACCTCTGGGGGCAGGTAAGTTCAAGGCTATGTGGTTAGGACCCTATGTTGTATCTAAATTTTTGAGTAAAGGCGCATATGAATTAATGGATTATGATGGGAATAAGCTGCCTGAGCCTAGAAATGGGCTCTACCTGAAGAAGTACTACGCTTAGGCCTAGCACTTTTTCGTGTATATTAGTGTATGTATTTTATGTACATTAGGTTGTCAGTTTTGTTTTTTATACAATCTGCTGGTGGTTGCAGATGTCTTCCGGAATGTATGTAGGTTTTGCTGATGGCGCCAGCCGTCACACTTGTAACCTGGCTTCGGTAGCATGGGTTATTTATTCTCCCACAGGACAGCTTGTTGCCGTAGGAGGTGCTTTCCTAGGTCCTGCCTCTAATAATGTTGCTGAATATAGGGCAGTTATTGAGCTTTTATGGGACGCATTGTCACGTGGTATTACCCAACTTGAGGTCCGTTTGGATTCCCAATTGGTTGTTTCCCAGCTCAACCGAGCTTATCAGGTAGGAAACTCTACATTGTTACGTCAGTACATGAGAATTCATTCATTGGAAAGGAATTTTGAAGTAATTACTTTTAATCATATTCCAAGGAGCCAAAATCCATTATCTGATGCATATTCGAATTACATTTTAGATTGGAATCTCACACATAATTCATAAAATATACAGCACACATGTAAAAAACATTTGTAAATAAACTGACAACCAAAAACTCATATATATATATATGTAAATATCTGTTCATACATCGGATAGGTCAAGTCTGATCCGTAGATCCCAAAATATACAAATATATACAAAGTGTGGATCATCATCCATCAAAATGTCCTAAATCTATGCCTGGCCCCCATGGCCGCTAGGACCTGGCTGGTCCCCGTGATGTCTGCGCCTCCTGGTTTCCTCAGCCTCCTCAGCCTCGGTAGCCTCCACCGCCTCTCTATACACCAATACTACCCTAGCTACCCGTCTGAAAAGACGTAGCCAAGCCGGTGGAACTCCTACTACAAACTCCTGCATGGCTACAGGGAGATGCTCTATGCGTATGGTGGGTACTCGCTCGGTAATCCTGGTCAGCTTTGCCTCAAGTACCTGGATCAGCCCAGGATCTCCTCCTACTATAGGACGTACAAAGGTGTGCGGCTACCCTGCGGGGCGGACCGGTCCAATATCTGCATTTTGACATATGAGTTAGGATTAGACTTGTACATATGTATATATATTATATCAGTGGAAAATTCATAAAAATTTAATAATGATAAAAATTAAAAATACTTACCCATCTCTCCCCATGCTCCTCCTGGAGGGAGGACTAGATCTAGATCACCTCGGAAATCTAATTCGGCATATGGAAACTGCTCCAATGCTGGCACCTGTCGTTCCCACCAGGTATAGAAATCGTCATCATACATAATCTGTACTATGTCACCTCATCCGTGACGGAGGAAGATGTCACCCCACCTGTTCGGTCTCGGCTGACGTGGATGTCTGATCTCTAAGGGTATCGCAGGGCTCATGGCTGGAACCCTCTCAAAGAAGAATGCAACCAAGATACTCGCATATCCGAAGTTCTTGCGTCTTCCTCTCCTACAATCGGACAATTGCCTCTTCATGATGGGGGCAATTCCCGAGCACCAGTCATATAGGGTACCTCTAAAGCAATCCACTGCCACTCTCATCTGAGTCTTGGTGGCCAAGTGTAGTCCTGATGACCCTGCAAGTCTGACAATCGTACTAGCTAGTACCTGTAGTGTGAAGTCCTGTATATCTGAGATGAGAATGCTGCTGCCCTTTTTCTAAGTACCCAGCCTGCAGAATACATCCACATAATTCTGAACACTTAGGGGATCACCACTCCTACCAGTGCCCTCCAGGTTCACCGGGGCTCCCCGATGTGATAATCCGGTAATAAAATAGAGATCCTGAGTGGTAAATTCCAAAGTCTCACCCTCGATGTTAAACATCCCAAGGTCATGATCCCAGTAGTTAATCAAGAACTCTAGTATGCGGACATTGGCCCGCATTGGTGATGTGCAAAAGAACTTATACAGCCCACTATTCCAAAAAGCTTGAATGGTAGGCGGGCTTTGGAATGCCGCTTGGTCCATTATCTCTTGTTCTCATTCCCTCCACTCCAGCACCATGATGTCCTGACAAAAAACACATAGTTTAATTCAGTAATTCATCAAAAAAAATTTAAAAATTTGAACTCTTTTTTATGTTTTTGTTCATAGCGCAGTATGTGCGACTGTCCATTGGGACAGATCGCGCATCATACGCGACTTCTATATGTAGTAACCCACGCATCAACCGCATATGCGCGACTCTTATACGCGGTAACCCGCGTATGCCCTCTGCCATTTTTTATATTGATGAATTA
The DNA here is from genome assembly GCA_001517045.1 of Pseudotsuga menziesii. Lineage (NCBI taxonomy): Eukaryota > Viridiplantae > Streptophyta > Pinopsida > Pinales > Pinaceae > Pseudotsuga > Pseudotsuga menziesii. Next base: position 192,561 of record LPNX010386624.1, read on the forward strand.
AATCGAATTAACCTTCAAATTAAAAATTTGTTTGGATGAAATTAAAGAGCACTGGGTGTAGATTTACCTGCAACTGACGGATCTGAATTTCACCGGTCCAATTGTCCACAATGAGCGATCAAAGATAGAGGGTAAAATTGTCCTTTTTGGCTCAAAAAGTGAAATGGTATGAAATGTTTCAATTTTCAAACTATTAATAGAAGTAAAATTTCGTAAAGTGGCTCTTTTTCTATAGTTTTAAATGCTAATTGACTAATACCATCACTTTTGTGCCTTGGAACAGGTTTACCTATTATTTCAAAGTGTTGATGCTTCTATAGGGTGGTTTTTTCTCTTTCCAACATATGTTGGCAATCTATCATCCACATTAACCTTAGTATACAACATTTTTCCACGGACTATGGTATTCTAAGCCATTAGTCCCTTGTCTCTACCATTGTTCTTCCGTGGCTAGGATCCCTATTTCATGAGTATCATCCTTATATGCCATTTCTATCCTTTGATACTCATTTTCGTCACTGTTTCAGGCACAGGGGTTTCCTCATAGCTATTTTTCATGCCAAATAGAGCTTCGCATGAATCTCTCTTTATAAGCTATCCCTTTTATAGGACTCCCCACCTTATGGAGTTTCTTTAGGCCCAGGTCTGACTCCTTAAAAATAGAATTGACTGCCGAGTTATCTCGTCCATTCAATCTCGTTAAGAATATGTGAACGGGCATTTGCATGGTGGTAGGTTATCTCTTTCTCGGCCCATGCGGAATAGTACGAGAAAGGATCACTCTCTTTTCTTCGGAATTGGGAAGAGTATTCTTAGGTACAGGTTTATCACTTTTTCGGACCTGAGGGACTAAATTGGACGGAAAAGGAACACCCGGTATGAGCTTAGTTTTCTCTTTTTCGTGCTCTGGACCCAAACATGAAAAATATTCGGAGTGTACTTTGTGTCTTTGTCATGCTCGTTAAACACTTAAGAACAAAGCACCAAGTTTATTGTTGTAAGCCCCATTTCTCGTAACCAAATGGATCTTTCCGAGTGATCTTGATTTCCTTCACACTCGTAAAACTCAAGCTATTTATATGCTGTTATTGAAGGAGCGTTGGGTAGGTGGTAATTTAACCTTTTTCGGACCTTCCCGACTAAGTACGAAAAAGGTTCACCTTTTCTTCTTCGGAAGTTAAGAGAGTTCTTTTAAGGTTTGTTTTATACTTTTTCGGCCTTAAGAGACTAAATCGGATGAAAAAGGACCCCCCTGGAGTCTTCTTTGGCATTTTCAGACTCTCTAAACATGAAAGCACTAATCGAGCATGTACTAGTTCGGGCTCGTTAAATCCACGGATCAGTGACATTATCAAGCATTATTTTCCCGTCTCTTCAAGCTTGTTAAAAAATGAAGAGGGAACCGAGTTGGCTTTCCTGGACTCGTTAAAACTTAACAGGGAAGGAAAGGAATATTTTTTCTCTTGTTTTCAGTAATGGCAGCATGTCATCCTTGAACATAGCACTCTTTTCCTTCCGATATCCATGTTTCAGTGTACATCTGTGTTCAGCTATCACTTCGAGTTTTCTGACTCCTCCCCTTGTCCATTATACCTGGGGAATCTGATCATGTCTCCTACATGACAGATAAGTCTAGTTGTCCTATCTATCTGTTATATGCTGCCTTGGGTCATCTCTATGTCGTGGTCACTGTTCAAGGATTCTTCCCACTATCTGATTTATAGCCTGATCCAATCACTGTTATATCTGTCATCCATTTACTTGTGTCTATCTTCTTTTTCCTAGTTCCTAGTCACTCTTGTGATCCGTTGGAGGATATATTTCCTTCCTTATCACAGTATGGTTCAGTTTCAGCACTTCTTGATGCCGAAGACCTAGAGTTTGACGGTAGTACCTCTGGATTCACTTTCATCATTGGTGAACTCCTTTGCTTTAGTTGTCAATTATCATCTATTGGTTGACAAACTGTTGAATCCTCTCCATGTTCGACTTCAGCTTACCCTTATTCACATGGCTTGGATTGTACTTGGTTCTTTGGGATCTTGTATGAAGACCTTAGTTTCTCACTTATGAACTAAGTTGCACAAGATTATGTCCAGTTTCTATCTCTAGCTTCCAGATCTTTGAAGACTCATCATTATTGTATTGTGGCTTTGATCCACCTTTGTACATACGTGGTGTTACCCATATCATATGATGTACTCTCATTTTGTAAAGGAGCTAGTGTTCCAGTAAATTGAACATAGCATCCTCAGATATAGCTTTGTATATGACATTATTATGTATTGGTTTCAGGTACTCCTTCTGCTCCACTGGACTTCTGAGTTTCTCCAGAGTTATATATTATAATGTATTTCGGCCATCATTCCCCTCTGACCTCACACATTAGGGGGCATCTATTATACAGCTGAATGGCACCTCTCCATCCGAGTGTTGATATCCCTTATGTCGGCACACAAAAGGACACTTATGGATAGAGGTTTTCCCATTTCCACTATACCTTGGCTCATCAGGAAATACATTGCCTATATGCCCAGCTGATTACTTTGCCTTTTTGTGATTTTGATTTGCATACGCGACTATCTTTATTGACATGTCGCGCATCATGCACGAGTCTCATGTTTAGCAGGTCGCGCATACTTGTATGCGCAGGTTGCCTTTGAATAGAGTCGCGTATCATACGCGGGTTGTCTTACTACAGACCCGCGTATGTCTTCCTCAAAATTAATATTTAAAAATACGATTTAATGGGAGATTTGTTTACTCATTTACCTTAATCCCATTAACTGCTGTAACCTCCCTAACCTTCGAGAACTGCCTCATTTCCTTCAGATAAATAGAGGCCTTGGGGGAGGATGTTGGGATATACACTTAGAGAGCAATGTTATGCTGGTGGATTGTCTACAGAATCTTTGGAGCAGAGAAACTCAGAGTCCTTTGGTGACAGAGGAGTCCCTTGTTCAGACATTGGGTTGTAACCTAAACTCCCTCTATTATTGTTAATAAAGCAGAGAATTTCTTCCATAGTGTGTTTCATGTGTTGTGGATTGGTAAATGTTTACATTCCATTATAATATATGATTTGCCTAACCTGCATCTTTATATATGAATCATACTGTATTTGGAAGAATCTTTGTTAACAGGTGAAGGAGGAACTATCCTGGAGACTTGGGAAGAAGAACAAAGGAGGAAGAAGATAGCTTGGATCAACCTTCGTTTAATACAAGTAAGTCCTGCTACTTTCCTATTTCCTGTTTTGTACTTTCATAAGTCGAATTGTCTGCAAGTGATTAGAGTATGTTGGTAACCCCCAGACCTAGGTTATTAGGTGAATTATCCATTACAACACTTATCTTTCTTATTTTCTCTAAAGTTTCCTTATGAACATATGTAAGAGAAATCCATAAAATTGGTATAGCTTTGAGCATAGCTTTCACCAATACCAATCTTCTAGCCCTAGAAATACATTTGTTACACCATAGATTTAGCTTCCTTTACACCTTCCAAACAAGCCAAGTCCAATTAGCTTTGGAATAGTAATTAGGTTTTAATATGAATCCCAAATACTTAAGTCCATCCTATAGTGCAAGGACAACTATAAAGCATTATGTGGATTGATTCTCCGTGGACTAAATCTCCCTAAAATTAATAAAAAACTTCCACATATCCTCAAAATATCACTTCATCGGAATTACATGAAATCAACCAGCCTTTACAAAATATGCCTAATACACCTTGGAAAGATAAAATATGCAATATATTTTTTACAAAAGCACTAAAATTTTGACCAGTACAAAAATCCTTGGACATTTTTCTTTGGGGATTCCCTAGTGTGAATGTACTAAGAATTGAACTTGAATTAGCTATGGTAAATACTAAATTCCATCCGGCTTGCTACTAGACCACAGCCTAACCGACTAGAATAGCAGGTCCTAAAGGACATAATAGGGTGGTCTTAGGTCCATAATATATGCAACATTACAATCAAGTTTGAAGAAGAACAAGACACACTTCTTCAAACACAGGCATTTCTGAAAGACTGAAACAACTATTTCAAGACATACTTACAACTGAATATCTAAATCAACTACAATAGCTAATAACATAGACCATAGCCTTTAGAAATTACATAAAAAACAATCAAACAAACATTGGTATTAATGTGATTCCACATACTTTGGTCGATTAAACCCACTGAGTGCAAAAAAACCAGGAATCCTACTCTGTAGCATTTATAGGATGGAGAAAAAAAATTACAATAAAATTTGTACATTTTTTTTTCAAAAAGAAACATGTTAATCCAAATAAATGATGAGAATATCTGGGCACATACATCATCGAATACTTGCCAACTCGATTTGTCTTTTTGCCTCTCTATGGTTTCCTTGTTGAGAACTCATAGAAAAATGCATAGGTTGTGATGCATCCTACTTGTTGATGTTGTTTATATGAATCAATTAGGGATATTAGCAAAAACTAGAAACTTAACTTGCTATTGAACATGTCAATTGGCAACAATGTAATCAGCACAAAGACATGCAGCTAAATATTTGCACGTCCTTATGTCAATTGAAGCAAATTTATTAGGACTCACCTTGGTTTGTTCAGGTTTGGGTTGAGAATGGATATGAGAACATAAATTTCTCTCATTTTATCAGAGCCATATGTCCTTGCTCATGTTCCCTAAAGTAGGTAACCAACTATAATGAATGCTTATTTGGTGTTAACTTCATCAACAACTTGTTACTCTCTCTATTACGTATGAGGACTTTCCGGCAATGGTTGCATTAGTTTAATTAGTTCTCAGTGCACCTTCCCAGGTCCCTGTTACTGTGTGGGTACCTTTGATACCCAGGAAAACAAGAATTCTTGAAAAGGGAGCTAACAATGCTCGGTGCAAGGGTTGGAGCAAGGATTGGATCACATATGGCTGCATGGTTTGATCATGTTGCTAAAGAGTGCCTTCCTAGCCTTTGTCTTGCTACTCACCCTGTAGTTTGAGTAGGGAGCTCCAATTGAGTGTTCCATTTCCACACAGAGTTGTTTTGATGTGTACATATTTATCTCACGTATGTTGGAAGTGATTTGTATGTTTCTTTGGATTACTATAGCATCGAGCAAGACAGTTGTAACTCTGTGGATGTTCAAATAATTTAGTGTCATTACTATTCGTGGGTTGTTTTCTGAGCATTTGTTATCTCCTTTCCTTGCCTATATAGAGAAAATGATAGCTATGAGTTCTGGAAAGTAGACTTTGTTTCCTTTATTGGATATAAAATCCCAAAGAAAAGGATTCAAGACACAACATGGATCGGGAAGAAAAACAAGAAATTGGACTGCTCGGTATTATAAAAACATGTGCATTATGCAAAGGTTTCAATCACTTTATTCAAGCTTTAAAAGAGGTTTATTCCAAGTAATGGACAGACTTGATCTAAAATATGGATTGAAGTTTCTTGCATTTGTTAAAGGTTTTGAAAATGAGGATTATCTTTTGGAATAGTTCCAAGTTTTGTATAGACAGAAGCCTTCTGAAGGTTCTATGGCTTCAGGGTTTCAAAGACTTGGAAAAGTTCATATTCCTAAATAAGAAATCAAGACTTATTCCTAAAAATAGATGATATGGGCACCATGCATCATCAATGACAGCAAAGACACTTTTGTTCAACTATTTGCAGACACAAACTGTCAGATATCAAAAATAATCTAGTTAAAATTTGAAAGATAGCTGGAATTCAAGGTAGTGAAACTGTATGAGAAGATTAGTGCTAGAATAATCGTTGTTCTAGATAATCTAAAGTTAGGAACCATTAAATTATTGTTGGTTCAGAGCAGTGAAAACACCAAGTCTGCAGTCTAAAACAAATGTAACCGGATTTTCTCAATCTTGATACATGTTCACCTTTATTCACTCCCCTCCACACAATGAGGAAACATAGATTCTCTTCTTCAGCCCACATAACTAGATTATTTCTTTCTCCTATCATCTAGATATGAGTTGCATAGCTCTCTTATTCAACACCAACACAAACTTCTAGAATTTGAGGCCCCTTAGCTATCCGATCAGGGGATAAACAAATCACTTCACTTTTCCATTGTATCCATGAGACATTGTGAGTAGGCACTGTCACATAAGAATGGGAAAACTATAGCATAGAGGTCAATCAATAAATGCATTATCAATTAAGAAACCCTTGTTTTAGTTGACTTGGCCAAGGAGGGTGATCTTGATAGAAACATTACCTCATCGACTTGGTTTTCCTTGCACAGATCAGTATATTACCAAATATTCCTCTCTTTCATGGCCTTGGATGGTAGCATAGACATATTGTAGCCTTGATCTCACCTCTTAGATATTCCATTGTTTGATGGTAAGTAAACAAGGTAACAGCATAAACATCAAAAGTCACTGAGAATGGCATGTCTTCTTATATTGACAAATGACAATTTGAAAGCTGGGCATACGTTGATTCAAGTTTCTGTCAATGCAAATTCCAACATGCTTGTGGCTAATTGCTCATGGCTCTTCCACTATTCTTTCTAGGTTCCAACCATTTATGCAAATCACCATATTAATAGCTGACCTAAGAACTTTAGTCTCTTCAATATCCTTTCTCTCAAACCTGACAACACCATATACACCTAGAGCATCATTCTGGTATTAGCAATATCAAGTGGTTGTGGAATGCCATAAAATTACCATTACTTATTTGTAAATATATCACATTTTAATGGATAAACACTGAAAATACCTCATAATGGGTGACCATAGAAGAAACTGCCTATGATCAAGTAGCTTTAGACAAGTCTGATCAACAATGTTAACTGCCATCAACCTTAGGTTCCCTTTATAGATAAAACATCAAGCAGGTCTGGTGACAATATAATTGAAGAGGTTCTCTCTAGTTTACTGGTATCAATTAAGTACCTATTTGATCTTCCCGTTCTTGGTGCCAACTAACTAACCTCGCACGACACTGCATAGACAAACCACTTATTGGTGTAGTTATAACCTTTCTCATATGTATGTTGATGAATCTCTGAGGCCTCCATTGCCTGAAATGCAGACCCGAGTATATAATTATGTATTTTTCTCTATTTAAGTTGATACAAAATTCTTTACATATGACCTAAAAAAACTCAACAGTTGAAAATGCAAATTGCTAAATTATCAACAACTTTACATGGATTTCAGATGAAGAGAATGGCTTAGCCATCAGATGTTTTGAGTAAAAGTTAAAACTGTGCCTGCTAGTATCTCGAGATAAATGTACATTCAGTTTCAAAAAATAGACCCCAAAGTATAATTGTAATCTATCAAGTTAACAAGCTATTACAATGACAAACTAATCATTTGTCATTGTAATATTCAGTGACCAAGACTACTATTAAGCACCTCCTTTTCTATTGATCAGCCAAATTATGTTAAAATCCATCGAATGTCATAATTAAACTAAGAAGAATTCGTAGAGGATTTTGAGATCTGTATGTTACCTATTTTCCTATTTGGTGACTTGAATTCCTGTTGAGGTGAATAGAATTTGTTCACAGAACCTACAGAACTCACTGGATGAAATCATGGGCAATTATCAAGTCGTTGTGGCAGCCAAGTGCAATAAAATACCATAACATCGACGCCTCTAGAGCAGTGTTGGTTTAGACTTATTTTGGCTCTATTAAGATGATGTATCAAGCTAGTTCTCCTTCCTGAAAACCCTAGATGTATACACAGTAGTATAGTTTCCTTCCACAATTGAAATCGACAGACTATAACTCCTATCAGGTTGAGTCCGGTCATTCAATCCAACTTAATAATAGAATTTGAGTCCACCAATGAATATGCCATTTGGGAAGACCTGCCATTTAAAGTGAAATTGCTAAAAAATTTCAAGTGCCTGCACCAAATATCCATGGTTCTATTCCATTTTTGTTTTCATTGACTACATTCCTAGTAGCCTTGAGCAAATGATCCCAACCTTTGAGAATGGTTGTTGTTGAGCGTCTCAAATAAAGTAGGAGAGAGCCTGGTTATTTTTAGGAGAAGTTGGAATGGGGAAAAGAAATGATCTCATTTCAGCAAGCATTCCTTGAGGAAATATGTGAGGAGGTTTTGCAGTTTAGATTGGAAGAGAACACCAAAGCTCAGAACAAACTGGCAACAATTTGGGCTCTTCTTCATTGTAGTGGTCCATCCTGTTGACCTAAGGCATTCTGGGACATGGGAGAAGGTAATCCAACTTGATTTTCAAATTGTATATTTTTTTAGGAACATTTGAGCCCTTGAAACTGCATTTCCTTACTGCTCTGGGTGGAAACCCTATGACCGCACTTCCTATGAAAAGGTATCCAATATTTTGAGACTGCATTTCCTCACTACTCTGGGTGGAAACCATACTAAATTCAAAAAGTTGTGAGACTACCTCTGCTACAATGGATGGCCATAGATATATAAGTCATATTTCATGTAAAATAATAAAAAAATTGCATGGTAATAAGAAGGATGGTGCACAAGACTGCTAGTGCAAAAAGTAATGAGCAGCAACATGGAAAAAAATTGGTGTAGCTATGACCACACAACACATGGGTTTTTATCCAAAATTCATTAAAAATTTATCAATTCACAGTAAATCGATAAACTTTCTAGGGATTTTGTAAGTAAATAAGGTGTTGTTGACGCCATAGGTGCAGAATTCGTGGCCTGCCTCTTCAAAAGTCTCCAGGTTCTCTCCAATGCTGCTTTATCCATGGCAGTTATGGCAGTTAAATAGAGAAATTGTAAACTTTCAACACTGGTTAATATCGATCCCAAACTCCTCAATGGGTATGAACAATATCCATATCCAAAACCCACCAAACCCTCCAACGTTTGGCGCCAACGGTTAGGCTATTTGATAAGAACTAACAGGTTGAGCAGCAATCGAAATTATCAGAATTGAAGGATGATGGTTAAGGAAAATCAGCCATCGGCCATGAATGTCGTTGTCGAATGCCATTTCCATGAATGTCGTTACCGAATGCTGTTGCAGTAGAGGTTGGGTTACTCTTTGGCAAACTAGTTGGGTCAACCTACCCATGAAAATAAATTTTATGTGTTTCTTCATATATACATATATTTTTGTTTTTATTATTTTATTTGGAAAATAGTTTTTTTTTCGTTTATATATATATATATATTCATAAATTATGTTTATTGGTTTGGTTTGTTTTATTTTTATTATTTGTTTATATAAGTTATATAGATTTGTTTTGTTTTTGTTTTATTTTAATTATTTTATTATATATAATAATAAAAATTGGTGCTTTTTTATATTTTTTGTTTTATTGTGTGGACTAGGTTAAATGAACAATGAATCAAGTAAGTAGTAATGTCTAGTAGAGAGGTGGGATGTGGGACTAGGTAAATACTATGGGGTAGGTAGTAATCCTATGTGTATGGTAGACTTGTTGTAATGGCTAGTCTTCTAGTAGTATGGTATACTGGGTAAAGCCAATTGGTATGGGGTAGATTGCCCAGCAAATTATTATAATCTACTATCCCATTCCTAGTTGGGTGTAAGCCCCGCATATCAAATCTATATTCTAATTCTATTTAATTAGAGGTTTCTTTTACTCCTGCCATGTAATGTCTCGTGCCCCAATGAGTTCACTCAACATCTGTACTCCTTGGCCTCTAGTTGTACTCCCCAATTCCTCTAGTTTAATGGTTCACTCCGAGCAATCAATCTACTAGCACCCTCTTGGTAAAGAGACTGGCTATTCCTCGTAGCATAACTTCCTTTCTATCATGAACCAACTAGCTCTTGGTTGCATTACCTTTTGAAACTAGCCATCAAGGAATGTCATTTGAAATCGAAACCAGGAAACAAGGCAGAATGGGACCTATAACTGACTGATTATCTCCTTCTCAAAGAAAGTAATATATAAGGAAATATGTTGAACAATAAAAAATGGTAAGGAAAGATACCAATATAAATAATATGTATAAAGGCAAGTTCCCCATTTGAAATAGGCACCCGGAGATAAAACTCATGGCACCAAGGTTTGTAAGAATCACCCTCAATAAAAATATTCTAACAAATATTTCTTTGCATAAGAAGGCATCGAATCCTATATCAACTCTGGGATCGACTGCATGGAGTAGCATAATGAGTATCAACGTCGACTCTTTACACATACTTGTATTGATTAACAGCATCGCCACCTGACATCGACTACATGAAGTACAAACATCGAGTGTATAAACTCTTGGGATCGACAACATTTATACTTTTTTGGTTTTTTTTATATTTTTTGTTTTATTTTTATTATTTTATTATATAAATTATGTTAATTGGTTATATATTATATTTTTTAATAATTATCATATAATTTATTTAGTTTTATAAATGGAGTAGTTTATACAGAGTTGACGATTTGGCCCGAAAATCGGTCGACGTCATTGCTGCTTCTCCCTCTCAACCTTTCGTACCAAGCTGGCCTTATATGCAGAACATTTATTGCAGGTATCAATGTTTGTCTCTGCCATTTATGGGAGCTGGTCAAACAATCTTATGATCCCTCTTAAATTGCAACTCGTCTCTAGAGTTTTGTGAAACACTTGTGTACTACAAAGTGATGTAGATTACTATTCAAGCATTGTGTGTGAAAGTTCTTGTTGAGGTTTCATCAAACACTTGTGAGCACTATTGAAAAATGGATGTAGGTTTTCATATATACAAGGTTTGATTTTAAGCTTACTGTAATGGGCCCTTATAATATAATATGATCATAATACAAATATTTGGTATTGATTCAAAAGAGAAATACGACAAATTTATATGAGAAAAATATTTAAATACCATATTTAAAACAGAGTTCAATACTCAGGAAACTAGATCTGAATATTACATAAACATCTTACCTGTGCAAGGGATATTAAACATCTGACCTGTACAAGAGAAAAATCTATAGCACCTTTAGTCAGTAAATAGTCTCCTTTAGTGGTCATTATTTGACTTTGAGAGTGAGATGGTAATGTGTGGCTGTGAAATGAGTACACCCAACTCTATTTGTCTCCCTTTGCAAGCAAATAACAACAATATAACAATGTTGTAATGTCAATCTTCTTTCCCAATGGTGTGCACCCTCTTAGTACCCATGCTGCCTCTAGCTGGAGTACTAGTTTCACCTCTACCTGGAGTACTAGTTTCCTCTCTGTTACTAAATAAAATAACGTGATGACATATTGATTATATCAATAGTGATATGATTGTACATCGACCACACCCAATGTACATTAATCTTCCTTAAAAAAAGCACAGATGCTTGCAATGCAAAAACTCCCTTTGAGTTCATTTTCACTAAAGATCGGCCATGAATTTTAAATATATGCTTCTAACTATGATTTTCAATATTTAATTGTATGTATCAGGTTCATGATCAAACCTTTACTGTGACTTTTCTCATAAAAGAATCTCTCTGTAGATCCATCGAATATGTGGCAAATGGCCAAAACCCTTTTTCATATTCTCAACACAATAATGCATATAGTATAAATTATGGGGTTTTACTTAGTGAACTTGCTTGGATGGGAACTTTATTTATCTGCACCCAAAATATTTTGTTCGAGATGCAATTGGATATGGAATGGAATAATATGTTATGCATGGCTAATAAAATGGAACATCAAACTTCTGGATCCATGTTCGGCCCCATGATCTGCTGGCCTCTCTTCTCTGTTGGAATTTGTTCCCCTGTCGCCGCATCTGGGTTATCTTCCATGCCTTGACCTGTCATACCGGTATGATTCACCAGCGCTACCCCTTAATGGTTTCTCATTTTCAGATTGATATTTTCCCCTTAAATATCATGTATGTCCATAAGCATTGGGATGGATGCGCGCATTGTCTCTATCCATTCATGTTCCTACCCATGCCCATGCCTTTATTGCTTCCTTTGATAATAAGGGTGGGCTTGGATAGGAAACCCTACTTCACTTTGAGGGGGCCGTGGACAGAAGATTTACCTATTGGTCAAATATGAACAGCAACAAGCTCAAGAGGATGGTATCACTTCCAATGCATGGGTGGAAGCACATCGTTGTATTGATCCAAGAGTTGTTCTTATTGAACATGTCGAGCCGACCGACCCAATATCGAATGTCATCTAAACAATTTGTTGAAAGTAAGCAAAACCTAATTTGGCTTGTGGTTTGGCCCTTAACATGACATGCAAGTGGTATGGGAATAGGGCATGATGATGATTAGGGTTGGAATTTCATTTCGTCTTGGGTTGGAATTTCAGACTATTTTTTGTTTTTTTACGTTTTGAGTTTTTATTTCTCAAAACATATAAAGTTTTATTAAAAAAAAAAGTTAGTGTAATTTTTTTTCATTAATAGGTTTTTATTTTTCAAAACATATAAAGTTTTATTTAAAAAAAAGTTAGTGTAAATTTTTTTCATTAATAATTTTAATTAAAAAATTTAAGCAATAAAAAGATTATTTTTTATTATATACTTAAAAAAAATTAATAAAAAAATTTACCAAATATAACACAAATCATAAATAACACCCTCTAACATTATGCAATATACACCCACCATATCCATATTACTTGCAATTACAATTTGGGTTTAGAAACCACTTTCATTAAAGTTCAACCTCTAGAAAAATTAAGAAAAAATTAACGGCGACTTATAGAAATGGCTAAACATAAAAAATACGTCATTAATTTTTTACCAAAATTAAAACATCACTTCCTCTCACATCTGGCAAATTAGTATGTGTTTAGGAGGTACTCACACCTCTCACACCTGGCAAACTAGTATGCATTTTGGAGGTACACACCACTTGGAAAGGTAATTAAAACTGAAAACCATGGTTTTGTTTTTAACTTGGATGAATAACTATGAAACTCAACCCCAATTCTAATGTAAGAAATGATTATAACTCAATGGTATATAAAGGTTTCAATCATATCTAAATAAATTTTAATACCAATGAAATTAATTATAGTTAAATAAATTTCAACAATTATCAATATTTAAAGCATAATACCATATTGATTTTTATATTTAAAGGGGCTTTTATATTTAAATGGATTGTGTGGATATGAAAGGGCTTTTTGTTGGATTTTATATTTAAAGGGATTGCTAAATGTGTCTCTATGAAATTTTTTTTTTAGAAGGCCTTGTAAGATTAAGTAATAAACTTTTAAAAAAATGCAGGGGACATACTCTTATGAAATGTATAGAAGTAAGAAGAGTCAAATAGAAGAAACTAAGTAAACCACCTAAAACAAGTCTATTACATCATAGTCAAATATGATTGGGTATATTTTAGGACCCTCTCTCTTACATATTAGTGAAACCTTTGGTACCTTAAAACATTATTCAGCTAGCCCAATTAGGGTTAAGAAATGGCTAAGGCTCTACTTTGACAACCTCTTCTCCCAAGTAAGAAACAAAATCAAATTTATGGTAGGGGAAGTAATATGAGATTAAAAAATAAATTTAATTTCTCAAGCTAATAGAGGTAGAGGTTTTTAACCACCCAGTATGTTAAAAACAAATAATATCCGCAGAAACCCCCCCTATAAACAAGATCTATGTTGCTCCCACGTCTTTTAGGTATACCTCCTATATAACTACCATATGCATATTCAATGGTTATATCTTTGGCATTATTAAGGGATAACATCCCAATAATGGCGTTATTCTATGTTATGTCCTTCCTTACAAAACTCATTAGAAAAGTCCATGTAGCAATTTCTAGTTGCATATATACTCCATTCACCAATATTGAAGGGGATTAGTATAATATATAGTATTAAGAGTGAGGAACTACAATCAATATTGGTTAAACTAGAGAAGTAATAGATGGAGGTTGGTTGGTTAATTGAGACCGGTTATTTTACCCTATAATTGGAAATTTTAGGGATCCATACAGACGCCCAGGTCTATGACACTTATAATATGGTGTAGAATGAGCAAGAGAATAATTTATGTGAGTAGATTGAAAATGTTGGCAAAGGGTTATATGGAACATACTGTGTTTCCAACAGATTTTTCTCCAACTACTAAAACTGGAACAACTCATTAACATGGAAAACATATACATGCACCTAGATACTAAGTCCAGTTGAAGGATGTCATGAAGTCCATTTTACTTTGTAAAGGGAAGGACCAAATTCATGATAGCATGTCATTAAGTAGTTGGTAGTTACTAACAAGGATCTCAAGGAATATGTTAGCCACTCAAGATTCTCTACTTTGGACATTGTCTAGGATTTTTCTACTTGTGACTCTATTGGCTTCCCCTGCTACATTAAGGTGCTCCTAATTCTTATAGATTTTGTCTCTACTACATTATCTAGGGTATACCATTTTGATTCCACCCCTTATTAGTATTTTTTAGTGTATCTTTCTTAATTTTGTAGATGCTCTGGGAACTCTCTCATTGTTGAGATGTATCTTTCATGCAATTGCTTTGTTGGATCTCTAAAGATCGAGGTGCATGGCACTAATATTACTAATATAAGGTAGAAAATTTACAAAATTTACACTACATTGTCAAATTTGCAATTTTCCATGACACAATTAAAAATGACTAATTCATATTCTTCTAGCTAGTCATTTTTTATGCTGTGACTAAATTAGTCATTTATGTTAGTCATTTTTAACTCTATCACTTATTATCTAGTCATTTTTGTTAACCGATGACTAAATTAATCGTTAATTTTAGTCGTTTATAGTTGGGTCAATCAAAATTGCTCATATTTAGTACTAAATCACTTTAAAAACACTTGGTGACTAGAATTTTTAGTCACCTAGTAGCTAATTCCTCATTTTGTACTAGTGATGACACTGATGGAGAAGAACTAGTTACATTCAATTATGTTCAGTTACATTCAATTTTGTTCAGTTACATTCATTTTTGTTTAGTTACATTCAGTTATGTTTAGTTCCATTCATTTCTATTCAGTTGTGTTCAGTTACATTCAGCTATGTTAAGTTACATGCAATTCCAATCAGTTCAGTTCAGTTCATTCAGTTAACAACTCAGTTAAAGGCAGTTAAACTCATTCAATTAGTGGGGGTGTATGGTTGAAGATGAGACAGTGTTCTTAGTTTTAAATACTTACTAAAACATGCAAATATTTGTTACCTTCCTCGTATGATCTAGTTTGACTTGTTATTAAAGTACTATGCACTTGGCAAGATCATCATAGTGTTCCATTTGATCTCTACTCTCTTGTTCTCTTGAAAAAACCAATATTCTATTGTCTTGTAATCATTCTCTACCAATTATCAATAATACTCTAAGATTGTTTGTTGGGTTTTTTATCCCCCGACTCAGTGGAGGGTTTTCCTAGGGTATATCATGTGTTCTATGGTTCGATTTATTTATTTCTTTGGATTATTTATGAGATCTATCTGCACTATAATTGTAGATTTAAGTTTTAAAGTTCAAGTTTATTCATATTTTCTCAAACACTAACATGGTATTAGAGCAAGAGCGTGCAAAAGATTAATTTGCACAAGAAACTAAATCCTATTGAGATCTTGAAGTATTGAGCAAAGAGCTTAGATCCATGGCATCGATCTTCGTCCAATCGGAAGGCCAGCTTGAAGGTTCTTACAGCTTCAACACATGAATGCAAAGGGTGTTAAGGATTGTTGAGGAGCATGAACTAGATGTCTATGTGACCTCAGTGAGTGAGGATTACTTATCCAATGCAGGTCTAATTAAATAGCAAGTCAACATGCACAATTTTCGTTACTTTTCAAGAGACAAATTTCGTGGAGACGTTCTGATCAATCCATGAGGAATCAAACAAAACGGTTAAAACCCACTTATAAAATGGGATGATTTAACTTTCTCACACTTGGATTTCAAAAATTCGTAACTGTATGAGAGATACGATCAGGTATTTGAAGATGGAATTCTTAGAATTCATGTTATGGTCGTTTTCCCAAAGTGGAAAAATTGATGGAACAACCCTGAGATTTGTGGTTGAATATTATCATTATTCAATGGATATTGTGTGTAATGAGATCCTAATAGAGATTACAACTCATTCAAAGAAGAGGATGATGATCGTTGGAAGAATTTTTCCTGAAGAAGAGCATGCACTCCATGTTGCATGAGATTAAGTTTCTCCATGTAGAGATTCACTACCTCCTGCATGCACTCAAATTTGCAAATATATCAATACTAAGGGACTCTAGTAATCTCCGCAAAAAAGCAGAGATCAAGAGGGAGCATGCAAAACAATAAAAGATAACTACCTGAACTTTTTATTATATGTTCTTTAGATCTATATGGCTTTGAATGTTTTCATTACAGTCATTTAGAGATTTGTATTCCTGAGATCGGGGATTGTGAGCATATATGTTGATTGTATTTCCTTTATTGACAAAAAAAATTATAAAATATGAATATTGAGCATGCATGATTGTTCACAAGATATGAATATAGATCATGCATTATTGTTTTATAAAATATGAATATAGAGAATGCATGATTGTTCATAAGATATGAATATAGAGCATGCATGATTGTTTTATAAAATATGAATATAGAGTTGCGTGATTGTTCATAACTTAGATATGAATATAGAGCATGCATGATCGTTTCATAAACATATGAATATAGACCTACATGATTGATTCATGAGATATGAATGTTGGGATGCGTGATTATTTGATTATCATATACTTCTAAAAAATCAGATTTTGTTTCATTACAAACTATATTCCTAGGATTAGGAACGATGTTATGGTATAAACATGATTAAAAGCATATGTTACAGTTGTTGGGTGTTATAATGTCTAAATTAATCCACCTATTCTTTAATTATCAACCAGGGTTGGTAAGCTTAGAGTTGACACAAAATATATGTGAAGGTAGAGGGTGTCGTGTAAATACTTTAACAAACAAAAGATCGGAAGATCTTTCAAAATGAAAAACCGAGTCAAACTCCTAAAAATGCACTTATTAAAGTAATCAAAGTGAGACATAATAATAAACTAAATAATTGATAATAAACTTTAAACTGAAATACAATCAACAATTAAATATTCAAACGGGAAACTAGGGTACAAGGAAAACTTAACTTATAAGCAACTAGAAAACTTAATAAAAGAAGCAAGTAGAAAAATTTATAAAAGAAATATCTTTAGGTTCTATCCTACAAGTTCTTTCAACAATAACACAACATAAAAGAAACAACCTAGAAACATACTAAGGAAAACACATATAACATTAAATCTCACATACAAACAAATAAATCAATCTAAAAAAAGCATAACTACGAAATAATACAATATTAAAACAAAATCAGCAATAACATTCAAGAAACAAGAACAACTTAACACACATCCAAAGCAAAAAGAAATAAGGAAAATAATAAAACTTTAATAAATAACCTAAAACAATTAGATTTTAACTTTAATGTTAAACCAAACGATAATCTAACTATTATAGTAAAAAATGTAATTCAGACATTAACAAATCAAAACTAAAAACAATCTTAAAATACATAAAAACACTTAAAACAAAACTAAGGGATGAATGATAGACTGAACTGTGGGTCTAAAAGGGGTGTCTGAATAACAGACTGGACATGCTATCCGAATGACAGGATGCATAGTTAAAATGGTAAAAACTAACCTAAATGAACTAATCTTCAGTTGAAGCCATGCAGATGTAATTCTAATGCATAAAGAAATAAACAAACCTACTTACTAAGCAAATCTAACAGTAAAATAAACTTAAGCAAATTCATAAACATAAGCATAAAGAAACCATTGCATATTAATAAACTGAAATATAAATTTCATAAACTCATAATTAAAACAAAAATGAAATAGACATAATTAAATTTACTTAACTTGATAAACATCAATCTATTTTATCTAACTAGCAAATAAACTGAATAATAGAATGAAAATAAAATGACTGCAAACAAACTATGTGCGCAGTCTAATTATCTAATTTAGAAATCAAATTGCATTACAGAAATAAAACAGACTATGAATTAAACTAGCTACAACAGGAAAAATTAAAAAAATAAACAAGAAAAGAAACCTCTGGTTGATGAGGAGCCCTCTCAGCAATCAGGGGTGATTCCTGGATAACTTCTACTCAAACGCAATCTTCAATAGCAATGCATACAGCTCTTTATTCATATGGGGGAAAAGAAATACAATGCTTGAGAACAGATCAAAAAATGAATTTATTCGTGTGCCTAACCTAACTCTTCTGGCTAACTGAGCTCTCTCACAGAGGCTGCTATATATAATAATTTATAGAGATCAGCAAGTTGACCCTTTATTGGTTGAATGCTCTCTAAATTTAGTCAATCTTAAAGGCGTTTAACTGATCATAGGCCAACTCGTAGGAATCTCCCTTCTTCAGCATGAATAGTCTTCAGATGTGGCACACGGGCTTCTCTTCAGCGTGAATGATCTGTAGAGGTGGCGCACAGGTTCCTTCTTGAGCACAGCAGGTGACTGATGGTGAACAAAGGAGAGCATAGTGGTGAATCTTCTAGAGCGTGGGTTGAATGCATCAATCCAGTGCATGGATGGTTGATGTGGTGGCGAGCAAAGGAGAATGCAAGCTGGAAAACATCTAGAACATAGCTTCATCACCCAAACACATGGATAACAGTTTGTTTGCAACTATTTCACATTTTAAATTCCCATAATTAATTCTCAGCAACGCGCAGTATGATGGGCGATCTGGATGGAGAGCTGAACAGAAGGCTCGGCCGTTAGCTGGATACACTAAGGATCGATCTAGGGAGAACAAAGTGTCTTTCTACTGGTGCGCTTCAGGATTGCAATATACAGCAACACGTCTCAACATCTGGCAAACCACCAGTGAGTTTCACGCAACGAGCTGGATGACGAGCTGGACATGTTGTGCGAAACGCATGTTGAATACGTTTTGTTTATTAATTTAGCCTAAAAGGATTATAAAATATGCAAAAAAAATAATATATATCAGTTAATATATCAAATGCACATTAATAATGTTATTTTTTATTAATAAAACCATAAAAATAAATAATAATAAAAGATTTCATATAAACCTTAAATACACTCATACCTGAGGTTGAATAACGATCTGCGTAACATAAAATATACAAAAGATAATAAAATATGCTTTTAAATGAATACTTTAACTGCCAAAAATGATAACAAATCTAGGATCAACATTCCCCCAAACCGGAGAAATGTCAGGTCCCACTGAGCAAAAAGAAAGAAAAATAATTTAAGAAGAAGGCGAACTAGCAGTTTCCTTCAATTTGGCAGATGAAGAAGGTAATTTAAACTTCACTCTTTTAACCTGTAAATTAAAAATAACATATCTTTCATGTCACCCATTGTATGAAAGTTAAGAATGACTTTATTGGGTTTTTTGACATTCTTAATTTAACAGTTTTCGGGTTCAAAATAATTTTATCATTTATAAGGTTTAAAATTAATTCAACTATTTCCAAAGTAAAACTTTGGGCAGGTTGAATATGTAACACAAAAACATAAATTGCATTTTAAATAACAAAAAGATTGATCATTTTCATGCATGATTGGGTAAGAGGATAGAATTATTAATAGTGAAATGGAAGTAAAAACTATTTTTTCAAAAAACAAAATTTAGTCAGCAAATTTAATCATAAGTGCTATAATGTCACCATTTTTATTAGATTGCTATTTCATATTTCATTTGCTTCATTTGATTCTTCATATGGTAAGACCATATTGAATTTTGCTATAAAATATGCTTCAAGCTATAACCAAATTCCATTGTTTACATTCCTGAAAATACTTATCATCTCTTAGAGATAAATAGATTTGTCATAAAATAAAAATAATCTATTTTTTTTACAAATCAAATCCATCTTCCCCCAAACCAAAGATATGGCGTTTCCTCAAGCCATACAGAGAGAAGGATTGATTGTTCCAGAAAAATAGAAAGAATGCTAGCGTGCTATGAATTTGTTTTTAAAAAACTAACTAGTAAATGGAAATGGTTCAGAGATGTATATTCATGAAAAATAAAACAGTACTTAGAAAGACCATGTAAATCAGAATAATATAATTAAAAGAATACCATAGAAAAAACTAGCCATCCATGCCTCATTGTAAAGATATCCTGTCATCGTCAAGTATTTTAAGTGTACCCTGGAGTGTGTGAGATTTACAGCTATGGGTCCCATTTCTAAGATAATGATATATTAGGTATATGCGGAATTAGACGGTCAAGGCAAAGTCAACTTAGAGCCATTCTCAAATGAAATTATAAACAATTGGCCATGACATATTTTTTTTGAAGAATTGTTCATATATTGTCACTATTTTATGAACTATGTGCATAGTGGTGTATTAACTAGATCTCATTTACCAGATATTTCCCTGCTACCAACAGGCATGTTCAGTACCTTGGCGGGTTTATCTTGGTACCATACAAGCATAGCCCCGCTGCCAACAAGCCTATTCAGTACCTCGACAGGTTTCCCTTGCATAACGATATTAAATATATGGAATCCGAGTGGTACTAGAGGGTGTTAAATCCTGCTGTTAAGTCAGTAATTTTTCCTCCATTTTTGGTTTATTTTCTCCAGTTTGGTTTGTTTTTCAATCTACCTCAATTAAATTTTTGGTTTTAATTTTCAGTTTTGGTCTCCTTAGAAACTCTCTTGGTGATTGAATAGGTTTTGAACACAATCCTTTTAGATTTTATTTCGTTTTTTATTTTTTTTTATGTTTTAAAAAGGGGTAAAGAAGGTCTTATATTCAAAGGTTGAGTCATTAATGTGTTGTGAGAGGAGCTATACTTATCTCTTAACCTTAGCAATTCTCTAAACCTCCGACAATTTGGCAAAAAGTTGTAAAAATGCGAAAATTTGGCTTAGCGATTATTCTTGTAGCGCTAGTGGAAAATTTAACAAAGGGCGCGCTACAAGAAAATCGCGTCCCTTTGTTTTTCCACTATTTTTGCAAATTTTCATCATGGGTTTCGTCTGGAAGTGACTGATCGTATTTTGCATAACACGTGTGACCGCAGTTTAGACACGATTTTAAGCAGTTATTAGTCACGCAGCCAAAGCAAGTTCATCATTGCTAAAAACGTGGAATCGGTTGGACAAGACCAGCAAATCTCGGCTTAAACTGTCAAATTCTTCGTTCCACATGCACTTTTATAGGAAGGAGAGTTCGTGGAGAAGAATCAAAACGCTAAAGAACTAGATTATGTTCCTGTGAAGGAAGACATCAGTTTGAACGCCAGCAGAAAGTTAGGGCAGCTTAATTCTGTCATTTGCGGTTGAGGAGATGACCTGGAGACACTTGTGTACCTAAGGAGAGACCGTTGCTGTTTTAAAACGAAGCCTCAAGCTACAATATTTGAGAAATTGAAGGTGTTTGATTGGTTGGTTTGAAGACTGTTAGAATTGTCATTAATTGTGAAATCACTCGCTTGGAGAAAAATGTTCGAATGACTGGAGGACATGTAGGCTGTTATGTACAGGATTTGGTGACAGTTTTTGACTGGGGCAAATGTATTGCAGACATTGATATTTTTGTTCTATCCTTTCATGATATCAGTCTTCATTTGATCCAATGAGCCGATGGGTGATGTTGTATTTGCAAATCTGAAGCAATGGAATATTTAGGGTTCGAGAATTGAAGATTGTTTTGATGCTGTTGATGCAGAGATTTAAATGAAGCATTGATATAAAATAGTCATATGTATTGACAGTGTTCCATTGCATTGAGTCATCTGGTTTTTGCAGTGCTGTTCTGATTGTTTTGAATCAGCTGTATTGAAGGAGGAGCAGATGCAATACTGAATATACTTCATCCATTGACAGTTTTTTTTTTCTCATTGGACAGTTTAAAAACTGAATTTGACCAAAGTTCTGTATTCGATGAGGTGATGAAACTGAAATGAAGAGGCTGGGTAATCCAGAGTCTAAAGCAATCTGACATTTTGTTTGATGGAGCATTTGTGAAAAATGAACAGTATTTGTGTGCTCTTATGACAGTTTTCATGAATGTTTGATTTGATCTCACAATGTGTCTATCGAGAAACCAAATTCTATGTTTGAGACAGAGGAAAATTGACATTACAGGCCTGTACAAGGGTACATAGTAGATTGAAAAGGAGTTCAGATAATAGCAAACCAGTTTTAAAACATTTCTGAAACCTCAAGTCAGACTGTTTCTATATGCTGAAAGGAGAATATGGGAAAAAGTGGAAAGGTCAATAGGGCTAAGCCCACAGACCTAACCTGGGTTCAGAAACTTCCAAACTGTGCAGAACTATTTCAGCAGGCAGGATGGTTGAAGTTTTTCAAGAAGATTGATGGTTTCAATGCTCAGGTGTCCTGCAAGTTTTCCAAAGGACTTAAAGAAGATATGATCATCATGGATGCTCTGAAATTCAAGTTAACTGTGGAGTTAATAGCAGAAGCTACTGAGATCAGCAATGAGGGAGAGCACTGGTTTAAGAAATCACCTTTTGAGTTTGAACCCCAAAGATTCTTATTGCCTAATGTGACTCCTGACTGGAGCAAAGGTATCCTCATACAAAATTTCAGGAAGGAGTGGATTGAGCCTTTAAGAATTCTTCAAAGTTATGTGACTTGTGAAGGAAGATATTCATTTGTCTTTAAATAACACTTCAGGTTCCTGCAGCACATAATAGGAGTTTCAAAAATGAACTTGCCCTTCTTTTTCTTAAAAAGCCTGTAGAAGATGTCAAGTAAAATAAAGCCACAGGATGATCACACTTCCCAGTCACTTTTTCACCATGGTCTCATTAAATTGATCATCACTACAGTGTTGCAGCATGAGGGAAGGAATTGGGATTTCTTTTTATTTTGGTCAGATGTTCATCCTCAAAAAGAAGACCAACAACCAAAGAGACAGACTGACAAGGGTAAGGTTATGATCAAAAAGCTAGGTCACTCAGTCAAATCTACAAGTAAAGATGAGGTCAAAGCCAAGAAGGTGACAGAGCAGGTAGCAAAACAGGTGAAGGCTGACAGTCAACTCAAAGTGGTTTCAGAGTACCCTAAAGCCAAGTACTCATTGTTTGCAGGTGAAGATGTACAGCCTTGTTTGAAATCACCACCGGTAGCACATTCTGAGCAAGCTAGGACTGTTGATATAGAAGGAGCTACTACTCATGAAGAGGAATTACAAACTAAACCAGGGAGCCCTCTTACCATACTGTCTGAAGATGAAGGTTATTTACTGGAAGATGAGCAGCAGATTTTTGAGACAGAGCCAAGTACAGACGCATGTGGAGACTTTACTACCTCAAAGGTAAAATCAGACAAGTCTAAGAAAAAGAAAAAGAAGAAGGTAGCTTCATACAAAAGGCCTCAAACCAGACCTACTAACAAGCTGAGATGGAACATGAAAAAGCTGCTTAACCCCAAATTAGAGTCCAAACAGGAAGCTATGGTGATTAGTTCTTCCTCTAGTGAAAAAACAGAAATGGTTGAAAAGAGCAGTAAAGGTAAAGGAAAGAGAACTGTCAAGCCTTCCTCCTCTTCTAAACCTGCAGAGACAAAGCCTAGGTCTGAATTAGTTGAAATAATTGCTGAAATTAAAGATAGACTTACCAAGCAGCAAGAAGAAGATACAACAAAGGCAGATGCTTTTGGAGATCATAAATTGGATGAAGAGGATCAGGATATTCTCAGGCAAGCAGGATATTTAGTAGAATCAGTTGTTCATGATGATCTTTCAGATCTTTTAATGCAGGAGGACAATATATCAGAAATCCCAAATTTTGATGAAGAGAATGTACAGGAAAGTATTCAGAGATACAGAAAACACATGAAGCACCTGCAAGAAACGAATGATGGATTATTCAAAGTTAATAAAGGGCTGGTAGAGGAGTTGCAGGATATGCATAAGCATTTTTTGGAGCTGTCAGAAGTTTCTAAAGAAGTCCTTAGCAGGAAAAGGGTTGCTGACAGGTACTGTGCAAAGCTGGAGAAGACTGTTGATCACTTGCAACAGGAAAATGAAGACTTGCAGAAAAGGTTAATTGACATGGAGAAAAAGGAAAAAAGAGCTAAGAAAAGGATTCGAAGCCTAGATGGAATATCTCTCCTTGTAGAGGCATCAAAGAAGATCTAAATCAGTTATTAGTTAGTGGTCATTTTTTATAAACATTTTTGTTAAGAATTTGCTATTTTTAGCAAACCATGTAATTTTGTAAAAAGTTACTTTTTACTTAACTTAGCTTAGGGATTCGATGGAGGCAGTTAGGAGGAGAAACCTAACTGATTTTGAGATGATGTCTATTTAGAAGAATGAGCAAGTCATTGTAAAGGTTCTTCTTTTGGGAGCATCAGGAGGTCTGCTAGCTGCTTGTACTATCAGATTTGTTCAGTGAACTGGTACTGTACTCTTATATACATTTACTGATGAAACTATGAATATATGACCCTTTCCCCTTTATTTGGTCTGTTTTGGCTTTGTTGTGAGCTTGTTTAGCTTCCTAATTGACAACTTCAGTGCTGGTTAATGTGTATTTTCTAGTATTGCTTGTCCATTACGTGTGAATCTCAATACAGGCTTTTTATTGGATCTTTGTGATGTATATGCATCTTTATCAATTATATGTGTATGATTTAGTTGTTGCTTATTTCCTGAATGTATTCCCTGCATGCTCTTGAAGTTTACAACCAAAAAAACATAAACAAAACCCTAAACCCTAGTTTGAATTGAGTTTTTCTCTTGAGATTGTGTTGGCTTGTTCCCTTAGCCTTAGGAACAATTTCTGGCACAAACATCTTTGGCGCCGTTGCCGGGTACGAAGCTGAAGCAAATCTTCCCTGGGATACTTATCATTTTCCTGGTTTAAGAGGTGAACTTAAACCAGCATCTTTTGAAGGCTATTTTCACCAAATTTGGACACACTGGATTCTAGAAGTATTGGAACCAGGAGCAGACCTACATCTCCCTTGCTACGGGGTGTGACAGACCCTGAAAAGATTATTAAAATAGCAAGAAAGCTTAGGAGGTCCCAATCTTTTCCAGCTGCTTGTGATCCTCACCAGTTGGGTGATTCATTAGACCCAGCTGAAAACTCACCTTGGTTAAAACCTATCATTCCTGAAAATACTTTTCAAGTTTTTACCAATCCAGAAAACTTTTTGAAAGCTAAAACCACTTCTCCTGGAAAAATCCCACTCTTTCAGCTGAAAACAGGAAAGAATCCTTTCCAAGCAAGTACTAGTCAAGTTTCTTCCTCTTCAAAACCTCAACCTAAAACTCAGTCCACAATGGCAGCCCAGAATCCACCTATGGATATGATGGACAGAATGATAGCTGCTAGGTATGCACCATTAGCATTACCCCAGCCCTTAAATGCCTTGCCTACTCATGATTATCAGAAATATATGCCCCGATTCAATGGACAAGGTGAAACAACTGCAGAAGAACATTGGGAGGCCTTCCTGAGTTATGCAGACAATCAGAACATTGAAATTAAAGATGTATGGATGAGAGTATTTGTGCAGAGCTTAGATGGAGATGTGAGAAAATGGTTCAGGGAGCTGCCAGCCAACTCCATTACAATCATTGAAGAACTTCGTGACCTTTTCCTGAGGCAGTGGGGAGACACCAAGGACCACACTTATTATATCACTGAATTTGGTGCACTCAGAAGAAAGAAAGATGAGACTGTGGCTGATTTCTCAAAAATATTTAACAAGATGTATAGTAGGATTCCAGCAGAGATCGAACCTACTGAAACATCAGCCAAACTGACTTATGCAAATGCATTTGACCATGAATTTTCATTATTACTCAGATAAAGAAGAGCTGTCTCTTTGCTGAACATGCAGTATGCAGCATTGGAGGTGGAGTCAAACTTATTGGCTTCAAATAAACTTAAAAAAGAAACACCTCAACAGTTATATGAAAGAAAAGGAAAGAAGGAGGTTGTTTCAACAAGTGCTGCACCTCAGTCTGCTGAAGCCAAAATAGATGAAATGGCTAAACTTGTGAATGTTCTCACTGCCAAGCTGAACAAACTAGAACTGGAAAAGAATTCTGCCAAGCCTGCTCCAGAGGCTCAGAGGAATCCAAATAATCAAAATCAATTCAGGAGGCAGTTTGCTCCTAGATTCATGCCAAGGGAGCGAAGAAATAATGACATTCAGCAGCAAAGGAGGGAGAATGAAGAGCAAAGAGTGCCCCCACCTTTTCAAAATAATGTAGCTGATGAAGAGGAGGTTGATGAACAGCTCCTCTTTGAGGAAACTGAAACTGACCAAGACATGAATCACTTTGGAGATGGTTTATCCATAGGTTTTGTAACAGAAGAAGATTTTTTGAATTCTGAATTTTATGATGTTGATTTGTATGAAGTTGAAGATGATTTAGAGTTTGAAAAAACTGCTGTAAATGCTGCTGCTAATCAGAATGGAACTAAAAAGACCATTAATCTCAGATCTGGTCCGAAACAAGTAGTCCAAGCTCCCAAAAAGAAAGCTGTTGTACCTGCTGCAAATGTTCCAGGTGCAAATGTACCTGATAAACAAGTTGCTGGTCCTGTCACAGAGAAGAAGCAGCCTGCAGAAAAGTCCAAGAAGAATACTGAAATTGAAGAGGTAAACAGGTCAGCTCAGAATTTCAATTTGGAAACTGAATTAGGAAAATTGAAAATTCCTGTCCCATTGACTGAACTTATAAAGAATCCATCTTATAAACAAACAGTCTTAAAAGTTATGAATTCTGCTAGTAGTCAGCCTGCTGCTAGTGGTCAGCCTATTTTAGATACTGTCAACTTGCAAGAAGAAAGCCCAAAAATATTTATCGGGTCTGCCCTAGCTGAGAAAACAGAAAATGAAGCTGGTGCTTCTCCTCCCTTCTATGTTACCTTAACTGTTCATGATCAGATGATCCACAATTGCCTATTAGACTCCGGAGCATCCCATAACTTAATGCCTAAAGCTGTGATGGAAGCCCTTGGCCTCAGTATTACCAAGCCTTACCATGACTTATATGCCTTTGACTCCCGAGCTGTCAAGTGTCTTGGGGTAATTAAAGACATGGTTGTTAACCTTACTCAGCTGCCCATGAAGAGTGTCATAATGGATGTTGTTGTAGCAGACATCACACCCAAGTTTGGTATGCTTCTTTCAAGATCTTGGGCAAAGAAGGTAGGAGGAACCTTACAGATGGATCTTTCATATGCCACCATTCCTGTTTTTGGTGGAGAAAATAGAAGACTTTACAGAGAACTACAGTTTTCCTACATTGTCACAGATGATAAAAAAACCCATTAATCATCCATTGTAATCTGTTGACAAAGATCTAGGTACTTGTATGTTGAATTTCAGTGATGAAGATGATTCTGTTGGCCTTTTACAAGTTGAAAAAGAAAAACCAGTAAAGCATTGCAGAGAAGAAGAAGATCAGCTATGGGAATTGTATTTTGATGGATCCTCATGCAAGGAGGGTGCTGGAGCTGGGGTCTTACTTATTTCTCCTGGAGGTGAAACAGTAAAACTCATGTATAAGCTGGAGTTTGTTACCACTAACAACACTGCTGAGTATGAAGCTTTGATATTAGGACTGAAAGCTGCTAAAGACTTAGGCATTCAGCAAATCACTGCATATGGCGACTTCGAGTTGGTTGTTCGACAAGTGAAGAACAACTATCAAGTAAAGTAGGATTTGTTGAAGGTCTACAAGAATGAGGTATGGGATATGCTTGACAATTATTTCATAGCATTCAATATCACTCATATTCCAAGAAATCACAATGAGACTGCATATTCTTTGGCTTTGGCTGCTTCATATTTTAAAATTCCTAAAACTAATCAGCTAAGGTATCCTATAGAAGTAAGGTATAGACCATGTGTTCCTGACAATGTGAAACACTGGAGGGTTTTCGAAGATGATATTGAAATTAAGAAATTTCTTGAGCTTACAGATGAGTTTGCCAATGCTTAAATTGATCAGAATGAAGGAGAGGAACAGGATGATCAGTCTGCTGAAAATGTTTTTGCTGAAGCTGAGTTTCCGGAAGGTAAGATTGCAGGTCATAAGATCATAGAGTTGAAGAGTAATTTTATCCCTAAAGGTTTAGTTCCTTTAGAAAGAATTTTTACCAAGGATGACACCCCTTCAAATCCAGTGGTTCAATCCTCAGAAGACAATGTAGTGGACTGCAATATTGGTACTGCAGAAAACCCAAGAATGGTAAAAATTTCTAAATCTCTGTCAGCTGAACAAAGGGGCAGATATATTAAGCTTTTGAAAGAATATGTGGATGTATTTGCATGGTCCTATGAATAATTAAAAACCTATGACACAGCAATTATTCAGCATAAGGTTCCCTTGAAACCCAATGTCAAGCCTTTCCGACAGAAATTGAGAAGGATAAATCCAGCCTTATTTCCTGTGATTGAAAAAGAGATTAAAAAGTTGCTGGAGGCCAAGATAATAGTGCCTCTCAGGTACTCTTCCTGGGTTGCAAATCTTGTACCTGTCAGGAAAAAGAATGGCGAGATTAGACTGTGTGTTGATTTCAGGAATCTTAACAGATCTTCATTGAAAGATAATTATCCTTTTCCAAATATTGAACAGGTCTTACAGCAGGTTGTGGGGGCACAGAGGATTTCCATGGTAGATGGATTTTTAGGGTACAATCAGGTTTCCATGCACCCTGATGACCGAGAAAAAATAGATTTTACTACCCCCTGGGGTACCTTCATGTACGATAAGATGCCCTTTGGTCTGATGAATGCTGGAGCAACTTTTCAGAGGGAAATGGGCATTTCATTTGTAGGTGAGAAAGATAAGTTTGTTGTCATTTATTTAGATGACATTACTGTGTTCTCACAGTCTGATGATGGGCACTTAAAACATTTGAAGCAAACTTTTCAGAAATGCAGAAAATTTGGACTGTCTTTAAACCCCAAGAAATCTCATTTTGCTGTTCAAGAGGGCAGACTGTTGGGTCATTTGGTGTCTGCTGATGGCATTAGAATTGACCCTGAGAGAGTCAAAGCAATACTAAAGATCAGTTTTCCCAGGAGCAAAAAGGATGTGCAATCATTTATTGGCAAGATAAATTTTTTGCGGTGGTTCATTCCTAATTTTGCTGAGACCATTAAACAAATTACAGCAATGTTAAAAAAGGACCAAGAGGTTAAATGGACTGTTGAAGCAAAAGCAGCTTTTGAAAAAATAAAGGTGGCTCTCACTGAAGCACCTGTTCTGGTAAGTCCTGATTTTTCCAAGGAGTTCCTTACTTTTTCTTTTGCCTCAGCAGATACAATTGCAGCTGTCCTACTTCAGAAAAACAAGGAAGGACTAGAGCAGCCCATTGCCTTTTTCAGTAAGACTCTCAGGGATTCTGAACTGAAGTACAACATTCTGGAAAAACAAGCCTATGCTCTGGTGAAATCTCTGAAATTTTTTAGGATTTATATTCTTCATTCAAAGGTGATTTCTTTTGTTCCAAATGCAGCAGTGAAAGATGTTCTGACCCAGCCTGACAGTGAAGGAAAGAGGGGTAAGTGGATTGCTAAAATTATGGAATATGAGGTGGAAATCGGGCCTACTAAGCTTGTCAAAGGACAGGGATTGGCCAAACTGCTTGCTGATTCAAATTGTCAAGCATTGGGTCTGCATATCATGGCTGAAGATAGTACTCATGAAGAAGAGCAAGCAGCACTTGAAAAAGAAAAGATCATGGACTCTTATTCATCTTCAGACTGGTATGCTGATATTGTCTATTTCCTATTATTTTTGCAATGCCCTGATCACTTAGATAGGAAGGCTGCTAGGTCTCTGAAACTGAAAGCTACTAAATATTGTTTACTGGAAGATCAATTGTTTTGGAAAGACCCAGGAGGCATCTTGTTAAGGTGTTTGGATCAGGCTGAAATAAGGGAAGTAATTTCAGAATCCCATGAAGGAGCTTGTGGAGGGCATAAATATTGGAAAACCACAGCTTACAAAATCTTGAGAGCTGGATACTATTGGCCCTCCCTCTTCTCAGATGTTTACCAGCAGGTGAGAGCTTGCATACCCTGTCAGAAATTTACAGGTAAACAGAAATTATTATCCTTGCCATTGAAGCCTATTGCAGTTCATGCCCCTTTTCAGCAATGGGGTCTGAATTTTATTGGATAGATAAATCCAGCATCTTCTGGACAGCATCATTGGATTCTGACAGCCACAGATTTCTTCACAAAGTGGGTAGAAGCCATTCCTACAAGGAATGCTACAGATAAGGTGATTATAGAGTTCATTGAAGACAATATCTTGAGCAGATTTGGTTGTCCACACAGATTAATAACTGATAATGCCAAGGCATTCAAATCTAAAGCAATGGTCGCTTTCTGTGAAAAAAATGGCATTGTTTTGAAACATTCAACTCCCTATTACCCTCAGGGAAATGGCCAAGCTGAATCATCTAACAAGAATGTCATTCAAAGCATCAAGAAATTGCTGAAACATAACAAAAGGTCTTGGGATTCGATGCTGAAGTATGCATTGTGGGTAGACAGGATTACAGTAAAGCAGGCCATAGGTACTTCTCCTTTTCAGCTGGTGTATGGAACAGAAGCAGTATTCCCAGTTCAGTTGGGGATCCCAGTAATGAAGTTCCTCCAGAACTCTCAAGAGGAACCAGATGACATGCAAAGGAGGATTTTTGAGATGATAGAGTTGCAACAGCATAGAGAGAAGGTGGACAAAGAAGCTCAGCTGTACAGAGCTAAGGTAAAAAACAGGTTTGACAAAAGAATTAAAGAGCATATATTTTCAGAAGGTGAGTTAGTTTTAAGATGGGATGCAAGAAAGGAACAGAAAGGTAAGCATGGAAAATTTGATAATCTGTGGTTTGGCCCCTTTCTGATAGCTAAAGTTTTGGAAAATAATACATTCATCTTGCAGTCCTTGGAAGGTGAGGAATTGCTCAGCCCTGTCAATGGGCGATTCCTCAAACATTTTTACAGTTTATGAGATCATTTTCACTCTTCATTGTACATACCGGTGTGAGTAAGGTTGAATAAAGACTCCATAGCCCAATGGAAGTTTTCAGATAGGTGAATAAAGGACAGAAGGCACTGGTCTACAGGTTCTTGAAGCCTCACAGGGAGGACTTCATCCCGCAGCTGGAGCCAGATGTTAAGTCAGTAATTTTTCCTCCATTTTTGGTTTATTTTCTCCAGTTTGGTTTGTTTTTCAATCTACCTCAATTAAATTTTTGGTTTTAATTTTCAGTTTTGGTCTCCTTAGAAACTCTCTTGGTGATTGAATAGGTTTTGAACACAATCCTTTTAGATTTTATTTGGTTTTTTATTTTTTTTTATGTTTTAAAAAGGGGTAAAGAAGGTCTTATATTCAAAGGTTGAGTCATTAATGTGTTGTGAGAGGAGCTATACTTATCTCTTAACCTTAGCAATTCTCTAAACCTCCGACAATTTGGCAAAAAGTTGTAAAAATGCGAAAATTTGGCTTAGCGATTATTCTTGTAGCACTAGTGGAAAATTTAACAAAGGGCGCGCTACAAGAAAATCGCGGCCCTTTGTTTTTCCACTATTTTTGCAAATTTTCATCATGGGTTTCGTCTGGAAGTGACTGATCGTATTTTGCAAGGTGTTTTAACACGTGTGACTGCAGTTTAGACACAATTTTAAGCAGTTATTAGTCACGCAGCCAAAGCAAGTTCATCATTGCTAAAAACGTGGAATCAGTTGGACAAGACCAGCAAATCTCGGCTTAAACTGTCAAATTCTTTGTTCCACATGCACTTTTATAGGAAGGAGAGTTCGTGGAGAAGAATCAAAACGCTAAAGAACTGGATTATGTTCCTGTGAAGGAAGACAGCAGTTTGAATGCCAGCAGAAAGTTAGGGCAGCTTAATTCTGTCATTTGCGGTTGAGGAGATGACCTGGAGACACTTGCGTACCTGAGGAGAGACCGTTGCTATTTTAAAACGAAGCCTTAAGCTACAATATTTGAGAAATTGAAGGTGTTTGATTGGTTGGTTTGAAGACTGTTGGAATTGTCATTAATTGTGAAATCACTCACTTGGAGAAAAATGTTCGAATGACTGGAGGACATGTAGGCTGTTATGTACAGGATTTGGTGACAGTTTTTGACTGGGGCAAATGTATTGCAGACATTAATATTTTTGTTCTATCCTTTCATGATATCAGTCTTCATTTGATCCAATGAGCCTATGGGTGATGTTGTATTTGCAAATCTGAAGCAATGGAAGATTTAGGGTTCGAGAATTGAAGATTGTTTTGATGCTGTTGATGCAGAGATTTAAATGAAGCATTGATATAAAACAGTCATATGTATTGACAGTGTTCCATTCCATTGAGTCATCTGGTTTTTGCAGTGCTGTTCTGATTGTTTTGAATCAGCTGTATTGAAGGAGGAGCAGATGCAATACTGAATATACTTCATCCATTGACTGTTTTTTTTTTCTCATTGGACAGTTTAAAAACTGAATTTGACCAAAGTTCTGTATTCGATGAGGTGATGAAACTGAAATGAAGAGGCTGGGTAATCCAGAGTCTAAATCAATCTGACATTTTGTTTGATGGGGCATTTGTGAAAAATGAACAGTATTTGTGTGCTCTTATGACAGTTTTCATGAATGTTTGATTTGATCTCACAGTGTGTCTATCCAGAAACCAAATTCTATGTTTGAGACAGAGGAAAATTGACATTACATGCCTGTACAAGGGTACATAGTAGATTGAAAAGGAGTTCAGATAACAGCAAACCAGTTTTAAAACATTTCTGAAACCTCAAGTTAGACTGTTTCTATCTGCTGAAAGGAGAATATGGGAAAAAGTGGAAAGGTCAACAGGGCTGAGCCCACAGACCTAACCTGGGTTCAGAAACTTCCAGACTGTGCAGAACTGTTTCAGCAGGCAGGATGGTTGAAGTTTTTCAAGAAGATTGATGGTTTCAATGCTCAGGTGTCCTGCAAGTTTGCCAAAGGACTTAAAGAAGATATGATCATGATGGATGCTCTGAAATTCAAGTTAACTGTGGAGTTAATAGCAGAAGCTACTGAGATCAGCAATGAGGGAGAGCACTGGTTTAAGAAATCACCTTTTGAGTTTGAACCCCAAAGATTCTTATTGCCTAATGTGACTCCTGACTGGAGCAAAGGTATCCTCATACAAAATTTCAGGAAGGAGTGGATTGATCCTTTAAGAATTCTTCAAAGTTATGTGACTTGTGAAGGAAGATATTCATTTGTCTTTAAGTACCACTTCAGGTTCCTGCAGCACATAATAGGAGTTTCAAAAATGAACTTGCTCTTCTTTTTCTTAAAAATCCTGCAGAATATGTCAAGTAAAATAAAGCCACAGGATGATCACACTTCCCAATCACTTTTTCACCATGGTCTCATTAAATTGATCATCACTACAGTGTTGCAGCATGAGGGAAGGAATTGGGATTTCTTTTTATTTTGGTCAGATGTTCACCCTCAAAAAGAAGACAAACAACCAAAGAGACAGACTAACAAGGGTAAGGTTATGATCAAAAATCTAGGTCACTCAGTCAAATCTACAAGTAAAGATGAGGTCAAAGACAAGAAGGTGACAGAGCAGGTAGCAAAACAGGTGAAGGATGACAGTCAGCTCAAAGTGGTTTCAGAGTACCCTAAAGCCAAGTACTCATTGTTTGCAGGTGAAGATGTACAGCCTTGTTTGAAATCACCACCAGTAGCACATTCTGAGCAAGCTAGGACTGTTGATATAGAAGGAGATGCTACTCATGAAGAGGAATTACAAACTAAACCAAGGAGCCCTCTTACCATACTATCTGAAGATGAAGGTTATTTACTGGAAGATGAGCAGCAGATTTTTGAGACAGAGCCAAGTACAGAAGCATGTGGAGACTTTACTACCTCAAAGGTAAAATCAGACAAGTCTAAGAAAAAGAAAAAGAAGAAGGTAGCTTCATACAAAAGGCCTCAAACCAGACCTACTAACAAGCTGAGATGGAACATGAAAAAGCTGCTTAACCCCAAATTAGAGTCCAAACAGGAAGCTATGGTGATTAGTTCTTCCTCTAGTGAAAAAACAGAAATGGTTGAAAAGAGCAGTAAAGGTAAAGGAAAGAGAACTGTCAAGCCTTCCTCCTCTTCTAAACCTGCAGAGACAAAACCTAGGTTTGAATTAGTTGAAATAATTGCTGAAATTAAAGATAGACTTACCAAGCAGCAAGAAGAAGATACAGCAAAGGCAGATGCTTTTGGAGATCATAAATTGGATGAAGAGGATCAGGATATTCTCAGGCAAGCGGGATATTCAGTAGAATCAGTTGTTCATGATGATCTTTCAGATATTTTAATGCAGGAGGACAATATATCAAAAATCCCAAATTTTGATGAAGAGAATGTACAGGAAAGTATTCAGAGATACAGAAAACACATGAAGCACCTGCAAGAAACGAATGATGGATTATTCAAAGTTAATAAAGGGCTGGTAGAGGAGTTGCAGGATATGCATAAGCATTTTTTGGAGCTGTCAGAATTTTCTAAAGAAGTCCTTAGCAGGAAAAGGGTTGCTGACAGGTACTGTGCAAAGCTGGAGAAGACTGTTGATCACTTGCAACAGGAAAATCAAGACTTGCAGAAAAGGTTAATTGACATGGAGAAAAAGGACAAAAGAGCTAAGAAAAGGATTCGAAGCCTAGATGGAATATCTCTCCTTGTAGAGGCATCAAAGAAGATCTAAATCAGTTATTAGTTAGTGGTCATTTTTTATAAACATTTTTGTTAAGAATTTGCTATTTTTAGCAAACCATGTAATTTTGTAAAAAGTTACTTTTTACTTAACTTAGCTTAGGGATTCGATGGAGGCAGTTAGGAGGAGAAACCTAACTGATTTTGAGATGATGTCTATTTAGAAGAATGAGCAAGTCATTGTAAAGGTTCTTCTTTTGGGAGCATCAGGAGGTCTGCTAGCTGCTTGTACTATCAGATTTGTTCAGTGAACTGGTACTGTACTCTTATATACATTTACTGATGAAACTATGAATATATGACCCTTTCCCCTTTATTTGGTCTGTTTTGGCTTTATTGTGAGCTTGTTTAGCTTCCTAGTTGACAACTTCAGTGCTGGTTAATGTGTATTTTCTAGTATTGCTTGTCCATTACGTGTGAATCTCAATACAGGATTTTTATTGGATCTTTGTGATATATATGCATCTTTATCAGTTATATGTGTATGATTTAGTTGTTGCTTATTTGCTGAATGTATTCCCTACATGCTCTTGAAGTTTACAACCAAAAACACATAAACAAAACCCTAAACCCTAGTTTGAATTGAGTTTTTCTCTTGAGATTGTGGTGGCTTGTTCCCTTAGCCTTAGGAACAATTTCTGGCACAAACACCTGCTAAACACATAATTCAATTTTTTCAAAATAAAGTTATAAGTAATTTCATAATGGCCAGACTCATAAAACATGTCAAAAGAGAATAACGGAAACTTGTTCTTTAACCTAACAGTCCTTCTTTATAAAGTAAAGTAATGTTCCCCAGAGATAAAAATTCCACTTACTTTCGAGTTATCACCAAAATACTCAAGAGACAAGTTTTGATAACAAGTATAGGATGAACTAGTAAGCCATAGGTAAAAAATACCGTTGTAAAAAAATATGATAATGAAAGTGGGTCTTATCAAGCAACTGTTTAAAAGAATAAATCAGAAATGTACATGTCTGAATCAAAATACCAAAAACCATATGAATCATAGCAGAACTAGTTAAGTATGATATACAAAGGATTGATATAAAAAATTATCAGTATAAGCTGCAAATTTTGAAAGTACCCCAAAAAGATTAAAATACCTGACAAGTATTTAGCATACTTTCCTTGTCCAAGTAATATTCTGTCAACTTCTCATAGAGATAATATACTTGTAATCAAACTACAAACCCACTTGTTAGATGATTCAATTTATTCATACATACATAAAAGAAAAATATTCTTGTGTAGAAAACCTATTAGAAATGACTCTTATTTATTCAAAGCAACAAGCACATATTTACATATATACAAGTGATAATAACCCAAAATATTTTTCAAGGATCGGGAGGAGGAGGAATAGCTTCCCCTTCAACTAATTCCATTTCATTTTTCTGCAAAACATTTTGTATAAAATCCTGTTTAGATGTCGGTTGATGATAGAGACTAAGTCTATGTCCATTTACTACAAAGCAAATTTCTGACCCATCAATTGTTTTAATTTTTACTGATCCATTGTCAAAAGTTGTAACTACTTCGTATGGACCCATCCAACGGGTAGTTAATTTTCCTTTAAAAATTTTAAACCATGAATCGAATAGTAGTGCCCAATCTCCAGTATTAAACTTCTTTCGCTTAATAAATTTATCATGCCATGTTTTTTGTTTATTCTGTATTAACATCGTTCTTTGAAGTGCATCTTGTCTAATTTTGTCTAACTCATTAATCTGTAATATTTGTTGTTTCTTTGCTTCATCCAAATTCATGCCTAATCGTGCTGCCATACGAAAAAATTTAATGTGAAATTCAATAGGTAAAAGGACTTGCTTGCCATACACTAATTCATAGAGGGTATGTCTGGTAGTGTTTCTCCATGTTATCCTATAGGCCCATAAAGCCTCTGGGAGTCTATCTGCCCAATCCTTATGATGTAAGTGAATGGTCTTAGTTAAAATGGTTTCTAATACTTTATTAGTTGATTCTACCTGAACATTAGCCTGAGGGTGATAATTTGAAGATTTGCAATGTTGAATACCATATTTCGTAGTAAGTTCTTTCATTAATTTAGAAGTAAACTGAGTACCTTGATCTGTGACAGTTTCTCTAGGTACACCAAACCGGGTGAATATTTCTTCATATATAAATTCTACCACCGATTTCTCTATGGCTCTAAATAAAGCTTTAGATTCTACCCACTTGGTGACATAGTCCATACAAACTAAGATATATTTCTTTTTACGAGACATGGGATAAATTGGTCCTACAAAATCAAGAGCCCATTTCTCAAAAGGTTCAATCATAACTTGGGGTTGTAAAGGAATTTGATCAGATCACATAGGTCTATCAATTCTTTGGCAACTATCACATCCTTTGACATATTTGGCAGCATCCTTAAAAATGATTGGCCAATAATAGCTAGAATGTAATACTTTATATGTCATCCTCTTATCAAAAAAATGTCCTCCACATGGTCCATCATGGCATGCATGGAGGATGTCTGTCATTACATCCTCCCGCACACATCGTTGAATAATAAGATCGGGACCAGTGCGGAAGAGATCGTTATCATGTGGAGACAAATGGTTTGGTATTTTCCCAGTTGCTAAATAATTGGCAATATCTACGAACCAAGGGGTTTGAACAGATATAGCAAATAGATGTTCATTAAGAAAAGTGTCGTCAACTGGTTTAGCACCCTCTTCATGTTGAATATGGGAAAGGAAATCTGCTACAGAATTTTCTTTACCAGGTCGGTCAATGATGGTAATGTTAAATTCTTGTAATAAAAGAACCCACCGAGTCACTCTACCATTGGTAACTGGTTTGTTCATTATAAATATAATGGCCGAGTGATCAGTATGCACAAAAACTTCATAACCTGTGATATAATGATGAAATTTATTAATAGAATAAACTACTGCCAAAAATTATTTTTCAGTAACAGTATAATTTAATTCGACGAAGGTCAGATTTTTGCTAATAAAATAAATGTCATAAGGTTCTTGTCCTTCTTTTTGGTCGAGGACTCCTCCTATGGTCATATCAGAGGCATCGATAGATATGTGAAAATGAAGGGACAAATTGGGACTCATAAGCATTGGTGCCACCAATAATTTAGCTTTTAGGATTTCAAAAGCATTTTGACAAGATTCTATCCACTGAAATTTTGAGTCCTTTGTAAGTAACTTAAACATTGGTGCAACTATTTTAGTAAAATTTTCAATAAAGTGGCGGTAATAGCCTGCATGACCAAGAAAGCTTCTTACTTCCTTCTGAGTTTTGGGAGAGGGAAGGCCAACAATTACTTCAATCTTTGCAGGGTCTACCTTGATTCCTTGGGAAGAAACATGGTGTCCCAAAACTATACCTTCTATCAGTAACATTTTACATTTTTCATGACTAAGAGATCAATTCATTTCTTGACATCGGATCAAGACCTTCTCAATATTGTCAAGGGATTCTTTAAAAGTATCACCATATGCCGTAAATTCATCCATGTATACCTCCACACAGTCATGTATAATGATCGTAAAAGATTCCTAAGACTACCCACTGGAAAGTGGCAGGTGCATTAAATAATCCAAATGGAAAAACTCGATAAGCATATGTTACCAAAGGGCATGTAAAAGTGGTTTTGTCTTGATCTTTCGATGCTATTAAAATCTGGTTGTAACCACTATACCCGTCAAGAAAGGAAAATATTGTTTACCTGACAGAGTATCTAATATTTGATCGATAAAAGGTAAAGCAAAGTAGTCTTTAAGTGTAGCTTTGTTTAGCTCTCTAAAATTAACACAAATATGCCATTTCCTTGTAACTTTCTTTGGAACTACTACTAAAGGAGATACCCATTTACTGTCGGACATAGGATAGATGAAACCAACAGTGAGGATTTTTTGTAATTCTTCTTTTACTATATCCTTTAGAGAAGGATTCATCCTCCTCTATGGATGCCTTACAGGTGACATGCTTGGATCCATATAAATATGGTGAATACAGGTATCAGGGTGTATACCCTTCATATCTGTGTATTCCCATGCAAATGCTCCAGCTTGTTTCTTAAGAATTTTAAGCAGTTGTGCTTGTTGGTTTTCACTTAATCCGACATTTATATGTAAGAATTTTTTAGGGCCAACCTCACAAGGTATGGTATATGGTCTTGTATGCTCTTCACTTGTGAAGAAACAAGGTGTTTCTATAAACATTGAGAGATCCATATTCTCTCGAAACTCATCTCCAAAAATATGATCGAGTTGAGCAAAGGACTGAGGGAATACTCTGTACAATTTATCAAAGAAACAAATTGGTTTAATACATTCTCAATGGTCTACTCCTGAAGTGCCAAGGAAAAATCACTAGGAAGGAAGAGATCATCAAAGTATTCATCCATGAATTTTCAATTATTGGTTGTGCTGGGGGGTATAATATAAGTATTTGTGTGGAAAACCCATTGGGAATAGTCATCTCTCCATCCCTACACCCTATAAAATCATTTGCAGTAGCTAACCATGGTCTTCCAAAGATAATAGGATGTCCTTTAGAAGGATCCTTTGATTTGATGACCATAAAGTCAACAGGGTATTCTCGTGAAGCTAATGATACAACAATGTCATCCACGACTCCAGTGGGTTTTACCGTAGTGTGTTCTGCTAGTTCTAGGATGGAAGGAGTAGGTCGAAGAAATTGTCCTAACTGTAAAACTTCTAAAACTGTGGTGGCTATCATGTTAATAGTGGATCCTAAATCAATTAATATATTCTCTATGGTGGTGTTGTTTATAATTACAGTCACTACTAGGGCTCCTGGATTTGTATATTTTGCAATCCGGGACTGACCTATCATACATTCAGACATTTCTCCTATTAGATGAATTGTAAGAGCGTCCTTTTGCTTGTTTCATGGACATTTAATATAGAGCTCTTTAATCACCTTACTATAGATAGGTATATCTTTGATAGCTTGTAATAGAGGGATTTTAATATAGATGTTCTTTAATTCATTCAAAATGTTATACTCCATATGAACTACAGGTCTTTCTATTACTAATATTTCTGGAAATGGAGGAATTCTTTGCTCCTGAATAGTTTCTTGTGGAGGATGGGTGTGTACTAAAACTTTTGGAATGTTCACATCCTCCAAAATAGCATCATTCATGGGCTCACTTGAATCTTCTTCTTCTTCGTTTGGTTCCTGAATGATGACTGATGACTTGGGTTTATTATTCACAACTCTTCCCGATCGTAATTGAATTTCATGTATAGGTACAGTATAAATAAGGTATGAGGGAAGAGTTTGCAACTCAATGCTATTAAGAGCTTGAGTAGGTTTATTGTTAGGGTTACATATCGGTTTTGCAGGTAATAATGTCGGTCGAGGAGGATTTACATTCTGAAAGTGATGAGTTTGTTATGTGATAAAAGGAACTAGAGGTACAAATCTAGGTGACATTTACTAGAAATTTGTTTGATTATGAGGATAAGGATGATTAGTTATAGGGACAGGTTGTGGCTGAGGATATGGTTGTCCTCTCCATCCTTGTGACCAATATTTTTGTTGTGGAAATTGAGGAGGATACTGAGGTGGCCAATTCTGCAAGCTGGAATTGTTCCATTGTTGAGGTAGTTGATACGGAGGATAATAGAGTGGAGTTTGTGGTGGAAAGTTTGGATATGTTGGTTGGTCTCTAGGTTTCCAAGAATGCCTCCTAGATGTTTCAGCTACATCCCCACTCTTATAGATGGCTTGCAATCTAGGAAAGGATGGGAAATTATATATTGCATGCTCTTATGTACAAATGTGACATACAAAGATGTTGTTTAATGGACATTCCCTTTGGGGATGTTTAGTTCTACATCTTGGACAAAAGATACTCATTGTTGCTCGTTCTTCATCCTGCCTCTTCTTGGCTTGTAAAGCATTTAGTTGAGAACCCATTGCTCCTAATATATCAGTCTTAAAATTCCCCAATAGGTTTCCTAACACTACTCTTGTAACTTCGCCTGAACTAGGAACATTTCCTCTTATATTTCTACTAAAAGGCTCTCGAAAAATTTTCGCAAATTTCCTCCTACTACTAGAATAACTTTTACACATCTCACCGATCTGTGCAAAATTTTTATGAGAAATATCGCCAACTTCCATGAGATTAAGACTTTCTAACATTTCCTTGAAGATCCCCTTAAGGAAAAGTGTAGTACATACTGCATATTCTCGGAGGTCATTATATTTAGACTTATGTAATATATAAATGAACCTCTTGAGATAATCCTCCGGGCTCTCATCCTCAAGTTGTTGTATCTTGAATATATCATGTTGATATTCCTTAGGTTTGCAATATTTTTTGTATTTTCGCAAGAATGAGGTTTTCATATCATCCCAAGTCCTAATAGTGGATTCTCCTAATCCCATGAACCATCTCAAGGCGGAATCCTCTAGTGTAGCGGGAAAGAGTTTTAGTTTGTGAGCATCTTGTAGATAATTGTAACTCCTAAAAAGGATATCGAACTCGAACAGGAATGTGTCTAGGTCCTCATTACTTTTTCAATATAAAGTAGGTAAGGAGGAAGGAGGGATGTTTTTCATAGTTACATCCTACATTGTATCTAATATAGGGAACCCAAAACTAGCCTCAGTTCGATTTTCCCCTTCTCCTTCTTCATTTCTAACTTCATCATGATCTTTGTTTTCTCCCCATCTCTCCATATAAGCTGGATTCTTAACATAAATATATTTAGGAGGCTCCTTTTGAGGTGATAATGGGGCATCCCAACATTCCTTTTCAAGAGAGATATTCCTCTGATTAACCGTGATTTTATTAAATCCTAGAGGGATAGTAGGTTCTACTGTAGAAGTTTCAATTTGTGAAATAACTGGATCTACCGAGGTTCCAAACAGAGGTTTTACTTGAGCAGGATCAACAAAGTCAACGAAATTCAGATCTCCTACTAGTGAGAAAGTTGTGTTAATTGGATTTGAAACTAGTGGAGGGCTAGGGGTTTCTAATGGTTGAACCTATTGAACTTCCTCAGGAAAGTGGTCCTTAGGACCTTCAGCCAAGGTTCCTTCTCCCTCTATGGCTTCTCCGGTAATATCTTTTGAGAGAGACTCCTTAGGTTTAAGGGTAGAACTACTCCCTATAGGTGTCTTTCGATACCTTTTTGGTGAGTTAGTAGTTGAGGAATTACATCCCCTACAGTAGTTAGTAGAGACTTCAATAATTTTTTTGGTCTTAATAAATCTACCTTGAGGATCTCTATTTCTACTCATGAAAGAATTTTAAACTAAAGAAAACCTATGCTACTACTATTGCTAAATTTGGGAGCGCTTGTTATAACAGATGCGCAGGTTCTTACCTATCATCTTACCGCTCCCCTTCGACCAACCTATTACAAAAATTCATAAAGAATTCTACTCTACCTTACAGAACAACTCCCCAGCAATGGCACCAAAAGTGTTGGGTGTTATAATGTCTAAATTAATCCACATATTCTTTAATTATCAACCAGGGTTGGTAATCTTAGAGTTGACACAAAATATATGCGAAGGTAGAGGGTGTCGTGTAAATATTTTAACAAACAAAACATCGAAAGATCTTTCAAAATGAAAAACTGAGTCATACTCCTAAAAATGCACTTATTAAAGTAATTAAACTGAGACAAAATAATAAAATTTAAACTAAAATATAATCAACAGTTAACTATTCAAACGGGAAACTAGGGTACAAGGAAAACTTAACTTATAAGCAACTAGAAAACTTAATAAAAGAATCAAGTAGAAAACTTAATAAAATAAATATCTTTAGGTTCCGTCCTACAAGTTCTTTCAGCAATAACACAACATAAAAGAGACAACCTAGAAACATACTTTAGGAAAACACATATAACACTAAATCTCACATACAAACAATAAATCAATCTAAAAAAAGCATAAATACGAAATAATAAAATAATTAAAACAAAATCAGCAATAACATTCAAGAAACAAAAACAACTTAACACACATTCAAGGAAAAAAGAAATAAGGAAAGTAATAAAACTTTAATAAATAACCTAAAACAATTAGATTTTAACTTTAATGTTAAACAAAACTATAATCTAATTATTATAGTCAAAACATAATTCAGACATTAACAAAACAAAACTAAAAACAATGTTAAAATACATAAAAACACTAAAAACAGAACTAAGGGCTGAATGACAGACTGAATTGTGGGTCTGAAATGGGTGGCTGAATAACAGACTGAATAGGTTGTTCAAATGACAGGCTGCACAGTTAAAATGGTAAAAACTAACCTAAATGAACTAATCTTTAGTTGAATCCATACAGATGTAATTCCAATGCATAAAGCAATAAACAAACCTACTTACTAAGCCAATATAACAGTAAAATAAACTTAAGCAAATTCATAAACATAAGCATAAAGAAACCATTGCATATTAATAAACTGAAATGTAAATTGCATAAACTAATAATTAAAACAGAAATGAAATAGACAGAATTAAATTTAATTAACTTGATAAACAACAATCTATTTTATCTAACTTGCAAATAAATTGAACAATAGACTGAAAATGAAATGACTGAAAGCAAGACTAGAAACAAACTATGTGCACAGTCTAATTATCTAATTCAGAAATCAAATTGCATTATAGAAATAAAACAAATTGTGAAATAAACTAGCTACAACAGGAAAAATAAAAGAAATAAAAAAGAAAAGAAACCTCCGGTTGATGAAGGGCCCTCTCAACAATCAGGGGTGATGCCTAGCTAACTTCTGCTCAAATGCAATCTTCAACAACAATGCATATAGCTCTTTATTCATATGGTGGAAAATAAATACAATGCTTGAGAACAGATCAAAACATGAATTGATTCTTGTGACTAACCTAACTCTTCTGGTTAACTGAGCTCTCTCATAGAGGCTGCTATATATAATAATTTACAGAGATGAGCAGGTCGACCCTTTAGTGGTCGAATGCTCTCTAAATTTAGTCAATCTTAAAGGCATTTAACTGATCGCAGGCCAACTCGTAGGAATCTCCCTTCTTCAGCATGAACAGTATTCAGATGTGGCGCACAGGCTTCTCTGTAGCGTGAATGATCTGTAGAGGTGGCGCACGGGTTCCTTCCTAAGCACAGCAGCTAACTAATGGTGAATAGAGGAGAGCGTAGTGGCGAATCTTTTAGAGCATGGGTTGAATGCATCAATCCAGTGTGTGGATGGTTGATTTGGTGGCGAGAAAAGGAGAATGCAGGCTGTAAACCATCCATAACACATCTTCATCACCCAGACACGTGGATAACAATTCATTTGTAGTTTTTTCACATTTTAAATGCCTGGAATTAATTCTCAACAGCGCGCAGTCTGATGGGTGATCTGGACGGAGAGCTGAATGGAAGGTTGGTCCATGAGCTGGATATGTTGGGCGTCGATATAGGGTGAATGGAGTGTCTTTCTATTGGCACGCTTCAAGACTGCAATCTACAGCAACACGTCTCAACATCAGGAAAACCACCAGTGAGTTTCACGCAACGGGTTGGATGACAAGCTAGACATGTTGTGTGAAAGGCATGTTGAATGCGTTATGTTTATTAATTTAGCCCAAAAGGATTATAAAATCTACAAACAATAATATAAATCATTTAATGTATCAAATGCACTTTAATAATGTCATTTTTAATTAATAAAACCATAAAAATAAATAATAATAAAATATTTCATATAAACCTTAAATACACTCATACCTGAGGTTGAATAATGATCTGCGTAACATAAAATATACATAAATATAATAAAATATGTATTTAAATAAATAATTTAACTACCAAAAATGATAATAAATCTATGATCAACATTCCCCCAAACTGGAGAACTTCCAGGGCCCATTGAGCAAAAAGAAAAAA
Source organism: Pseudotsuga menziesii (assembly GCA_001517045.1). Classification (NCBI taxonomy): domain Eukaryota; kingdom Viridiplantae; phylum Streptophyta; class Pinopsida; order Pinales; family Pinaceae; genus Pseudotsuga; species Pseudotsuga menziesii. The sequence continues at coordinate 237,225 of LPNX010386624.1, forward strand.
AAAATTTAAGAAGAAGGCGAACTAGCAGTTGCCTTCAATTTGGCAAATGAAGAAGGTAATTTAAACTTCACTCTTTTAACCTGTAGTTTAAAAATAACATATCTTTCATGTCACCCATCATATGAAATTTAAGAATGACTTGATTGGGTTTTTCAACATTCTTAATTTTACAGTTCCTAGGTTTAAAATAGTTTTATCATTTATAAGGTTTAAAATTAATTCAACCATGTCCAAAGTAAAACTTTGGGTAGGTTGAATATGTAACACAAAAACATAAATTGCATTTTAAATAACAAAAAGATTGATCATTTTCATGCATGATTGGGTAAGAGGATAGAATTATTAACAGTGAAATGGAAGTAAAAACTATTTTCCCAAAAAACAAAATTTAGTCAGCAAATTTAATCATAAGTGCTATAATATCACCATTTTTCTTATATTGCTATTTGATCTTTCGTTTTCCTTCATTCGATTCTTCATATGGTAATACCATATTGAATTTTGTTGTAAAATATGCTTCAAGCTATAACCAAATTCCACTGTTTACATTCCTGAAAATACTTATCATCTGTTAGAGATAAATAGATTTGTCATAAAATAAAAATAATCTAACTTTTTTACAAATCAAATCCATCTTCCCCCAAAACAAATATATGGTGTGTCCTCAAACCATACAGAGAGAAGGATTGATTGTTCCAGAAAAATAGAAATAATGCTAGCATGCTGTGAATTTGTTTTTAAAAAACTAACTAGTAAATGGAATGGTTCAGAGATGTATATTCATGAAAAATAAAACAGTGCTTAGAAAGACAATGTAAATGAGAATAATATAATTAAAATAATACCATAGGAAAAACTATCCATCCATGCCTCATTGTAAATATATCACGTCATCGTCAAGTATTTTAAGTGTACCCCAGAGTGTGTGAGATCTACAGCTATGGGTCCCATTTCTAAGATAATGATATCTTAGGTATATGCAGAATTAGACCACCGGGGAAAAGTAAACTTAGAGCCATTCTCAAAAGACATTATAAACAATTGGCCATGACATAATTTTTTGATTAATTGTTCATAAATTATCACTATTTTACGAACTATGTGCATAGTGGTGTATTAACCAGATCTCATTTACCAGATATTGCCCTACTTCCAGTAGGCCTTTTCAGTACCCCATGTTAGTTTTTCATCATTAATCTAGCATAACATTAGGATCTTTAACTGAGAGAATAACAAGTACAGCAATCAAACACAAGAGACAATGAACACAGTTTTTATCCTCAGGGAAACCATAAATGGTGAAAACCCCGCAACTTCCTCAAAGATAGAATCAACACCAAAAGTAGAACCCAAAACAATAAGTGATCTCCCAAAAGCAGTAACCTTCTTCTTATCTAGCCCCAGTGTCTTCTCCTTCTTCAACTATGCACTACACTTGAGTGTGTATGAGATGTGTGCTAAATAGAGAGTCCAGCTCTCTATTTATACTAATCCTAACATGACTAAAACCCTACTAGGGCCGACCTCACTAGGAGAGTCTAATAACCCTAGTGCTTTGGTACTTCGGGGACTTTAACCCTTAGACAATAGGAGGGTTACTCACAATGACTTGACACTACTTGTTTACATTATAGATCTTCCCGATAGAAACATTGGGGCATGACATGACTCAAGTACATCCCAGAATAAACATCAAGTTACAATATATATAAGAAATACATTTCGAAGTTACATATACATCAACACTCCCTCTTAACTCGGAAGGTATTCTTTCGACACAATTTTCATCACAAGTCTTATTCTCTGTATCTTCTGGATCATCATCGATTCTTCGTCATCTTCAAGTCTTCTTCATCTTCAAGTCATCTTCGTCTTCAAGTCATCTTCATCATCAGATCTGGATCATCACTGGACATCATCACTAGATCTGGATCATCACTGGACATCATCACTGGATCTGGATCATCACTGGGTCATCATCACAGGTGTTATTGTTATACAGCTGATTGGCACCTCTCCGTCCGAGTGCTGACATCCCTCAGGTCGGCACACAAAAGGACACTTATGGATTGAGGTTTGCCCAGTTTCATTATACCTTGGTTGATGATGAAATGCATTCCCTATATGCCCAGCTGGTTACTTTGCTATTTTGATATTTGGAGTGCATGCGCGACTTTCCCTATTGGCATGTCGCGCATATGCGCGAGTGTTATGTCCAGCAAGTCGCGCATAGATCTATGCGCGGGTTGCCCTTA
>LPNX010386656.1:0-10024 GCA_001517045.1 Pseudotsuga menziesii
AACTTGAGTAATGGATAAATATTTATTAATATATCTTTAACAACACATTTCAAGAGAAAATTGGGAAATTGATAATGTTGACTATATAACTAAGACAAAACCCAAAACCTACAAATGTTTAGCTATATAATAAGGAAGTCTAAGTTGTTATTGAAAACAAAGACCCTAAATATAGATAGATGCGCAGATACATCATTATTAGTATTCTAGATAATGAAATTCCATACATATACAAAGCGGTCTTTACTCTCCCGGTCCATGGAGAATATAGTTTATTGAACTTAGATAAGGGACAACTATGTCGGGTCGATGAAAAAGTCGGTCATTAGGTTGTTGATAAAATAATCCATTGGAATTTGGAAGGAACTTTGAATGGAGGATTGATTCCACTCGATGGCATCTCTTTTGGTTAATGATGATTATCATCATGATGAGGGTGAGGATGAGGACGATGATGATGAATATGAGGATGATAAGGATGGTGATGATGCCTATGATGACGATGATGAAGATGGTGATCATGATTATCATGATTATCATGATGATGATTAGCATGAGGAGGATGATGATGATGATGATGATCATAATGATGATGATGATGTTGAAGATGAAGATGAAGATGATGGTGAGGGTGATGATGATGAATATGCTAATGAAGATGATGATGATGATGATGATCATAATGATGATGATGATGTTGAAGATGAAGATGAAGATGATGGTGAGGGTGATGATGATGAATATGCTAATGAAGATGATGATGATGATGATGAAGATGTGATGAAAATATCTTTACCTTGGTCTTCACTAATTGTTGTGATCTTTTCCAACATTATAATAGAATGGTTATGAGTGATTATTCACTCCTAGAAAGAATGCACTATATGGAACTACCAAACTGCTCAGTTTGGATATTCCTCTTTTAAGACACGGGACTAGATCCATAAGTCCTTATTCTTCATGTGCACAAATCTAAGAACATGAGGCTTCACAGGGCCCAAAAAGTTGTATTTTCTTACTACTTCCTTGGATCATATTGAATTGTCAAATTAGTCCTTGGAATGGGTGTTAGGAGCAATCCTTAATTTTTTAGTCAACTAGCTACTGCCCCTATCATGTAGATGTCTTCATTCACTGAGATCCCCGTAAAATTGTGATGATGAAGATGATGATACTGATGATGATGATGATGATGATGATGATGACAAATATGATGATTATTATGATGATTAACATGAAGGCGATGATAATGAAAATGATGATGATGATGATGATGATGAAGATGATGTCGATGATGATAACGGAGATGTTGATGAATTGGATGACGATGATGTTGATGATGAATATGATGATGAAGATGAAGATGTTGATGATGATGATGACAAATATGATCATGATTATCAAGATGATGATGGTGATAACGAAGACCTTAAGTGATGATGAAGATGATGATTATGTCGTTGATGATGATAAGGAAGATGACGATGATGAAAAATATCATGATGATGATGATGACGACTGTTGGTGCCAGAAATTGTTCTCAAAATATAAAAGAACAAGCCAACACAATCTCATAAAACAAAATTAAGTAACATAGGTTTTTTAGCATTTTAGTTGTGCAGTTTCTAAACAAGAGCGTAAAAACTTCACAAGGCTAAGGAAAACACTAAATCATGCAACAATGAAGGACTGATATGCATAATATATAAAACATTAACCAGAAACAATAAGCAAAAAAATGAATTCCATCCACAGTTAACAAGCATTTCATGAATAATAACCTCAAACAAGAAATGAATATATCAACTGAGTGATTAAACCAATCAGAAATGAAAACAGGAGATAAGATAAACAAGGCTTATAGTTTGCATATATTCCATAATCATTCATTCAAAATACATAAGTTTTTTTGACACTTAGATCCATAAACAAAATCTTGATAGCCTCACCTTGTACAAAAATTTGAACCCCGAGTCCTTTTCCAGCCTTACTTTTATCTTGGTTTCCCAAAGACAGTTACATAACTAAAAAAAAAACTACTTTTAGGTCATACTACCAAATTATTCAATAAAAATATAGTCATACAAATTAAACTAACTTTTTCAAAGACTAACTAATAACCACTATTCTCCAAGGACTTTACAAGTCCTTAGCAGCCTCTGCCAAAAGAACTATCCCTTCTAAAGCTTGAGCCTTCTTTCTTGCTTTCTGACGATCAGCTTCCAGATCTTCAACTCTTTTTGAAAGCTCCTGATTTTGGTTGTGTTAGGTCTTGTATGGTTTTCTTTAGTTCTGCATACTGACTTTGTGTCTATCTTTTCCTTTTCAAAGCCTCCTTAGAAACTGCAATTAATTCTTGATAGTGGCTATTTACCTCTTCTAAATCTTATCTCAATCTTCTATTAGCAGTCCCTAACCCCTCATTTGTTTCATGCAAGTATTCTATCCAATATTTGTACTATTTAATACTCCTCTGTAAATTCTCATTCTCTTAATCAATGCACTTCCCTTTTGATACTGGATGCTTTTCTTCTGGCATCCAAGGGATTTTCAATTTCTTAAAAATCTCTTCATCTTCCTCCAGCTGCTCTATCATAGCCACATGGATTGTGGTGTTTGGACATGACATTATTTTCCTTTTCACTTATGCTGATGGTGGTGTTTAGAACGGTTTCAGCTAGCCACATCCCTTTTCTTCGTGTAGAGGTCGGGTTCATCGCTTCAAAGATATGAACTTCATGATCTCCCACTATTTTCTACGCAAGCTGCGTGCCATATCTCTGGAGTCAGGAAGGTTGGTTAATCGGTGATGCTTTGGACATGATCTTCACCTAAGGAGTGTCACAAATGATGTTGAGGGATATGATTATTGGTCAGCTCGTAGTTTGATGAGTGGCATGATCGTGATGTTATCTTTGTCCGTACTCCTTCCAAACATTTGTGGTTTCTCATGACATTTGTACTCAGCACTACCAAAATACTTATAAAAATTACTTGTGTTTACCTCCTCTTCTCTTTAAATCCTCATCTCATAGTCATAACTAAGGATTATTATGTCTTCACATCCTCACCTTATAATACGAGTTGGGTCAAGGCACAAAGACAACCATAAAATATTAAATTCTCAAGATGTAAAGAGTAAGAGGCAACTATAAGTAAGTCTTATATTAAATTTACCTTATAAGTCTTTAACTAACACTATCAACCAAGATTTGACAAGTTGGATTTCTCTGATCTTCTTATCACTCCTTATCAATGTGATTGCAAGGAATTCATTGAAGGTGAAGTCCATAATTTTAGGTCCTCTTTCCTCAGTATCATGCCTTTTGGTAAGACAATAAAGAGGGTAGTGGCAAGCATTAGCATCGAAAACGGTCTCGACATAGAGTTTTTACACATTAATTGTTTTCATTAAAATAATTTAAATTCCTACCGGCGACTATGGATTTAATGAATCGAGGACTAGTACAAAACACAACAAATTTTAGAGACACAATCACTTAACTACTCACACCTATAACTTTCTAAAATCAGCCATTAATAAAATTCTTTTTCTATTCTGGTTCAATTTAAAAGGCCAATTGTTAGACTTATACATGTAATGAGTTTCAAGGATTCAATTGACTTAGGCCCCTCCATCACATACATGCATACTTTCACAACAAGCGTTGAAAGAACAATATTTGTTTTTTTCAATTTTTTTGTGTGAAAGGGTTTGGTTAATTTATACTTGTCAATTAAATTACAATTATTTATATTTCCCTTCATCTCTAAAGGGTTGAGAGAATAATTCCCTTCCAATTGAAATTAAGACCCATTGTTCAAATTTGGTCATTGGTTGTTAGGGATCAAATTTGAAGGGCAGGTCTCATTTTACTTTGAAGGGATGTGTGAAATTAACTAGCCATATGGACACATTTCATGAGTAACTAGCCATTCAATTTCAAACTCCACCTAATCCCTAAGCTTTGTCTTCACCATAATAAACCTAAGTATTAGAAGACTTGAAAATTTATCTTTCAAACTTTAGTCTTGAGTCTACTAACATCTAGATGTCAAATGAGATGGATTGATAGGGATTCTCATTTCTCTTTTCAAAACTCGGTGCATGTAATTATTATTCAAACACATTGAAAAAATTATCATTCAAACTTCAATGTGGATCTTTATAGTATTTGGATCTCACACAAGAAGAAGTTTGAGAGGGATTCCACACTTATCTTTTCAAATTTTCATCTTATATTTATGTGAAAAGGTTAGACAAAAAACAAGGACTATTATATACTATAATCTCTTTGTGACCCTTACAGATTCAAAAGTGTTATTTTGACAAAAAACATATTTACAATCTCTTGTCTTAAATCATGGGTTGATAGGTTTGAGGAGTGGTATCCAAGCTAATTGTAGACTCCATTTGATATGTCGACATTACGAAGCTTTATCAAGGTTCATCATCAAGAAAATGAGTTGATTTGATTAATGGATAAAGATTTATTAATATATCCTTAATAACACATTTCAAGAGAAAATTAGGAAATTGATAATGTTGACTATATAACTAAGACAAAACCCAAACCCTAAAAATGTTAAGCTAGATAATAAGGAATTCTAAGTTGTGATTAAATCAAACACCCTAAATATAGAGACATGCATAGATACATAATTATTAGTATGCTAGCTAATGAAATTCCATACATGTACAAAGCGGTCTTTACTCTCCTGGTCCATGGAGAATATAATTTATTGAACTTAGATAAGGTACAAATATGTCAGTTCGTGAAAAAGTTGGTCATTAGGTCGTTGATAAAATAAGCCATTGGAATTTGGAAGGACCTTTCAATGGAGGATTGATTCCGCGAGATGGCATCTCTTTTGGTCAATGATGATTATCATGATGATGAGGGGGAGGATGAGGATGATGATGACAAGGATGAGGATGATAAGGATGGTGATGATGTCTATGATGAGGATGATGAAGATTATGATCATGATTGTCATGATTATCATGATGATGATTAGCATGAGGATGATGATGATGATGATGATGATGATAATGATGATGATGATGTTGAAGATGAATATGATGATGATGGTGATGGTGATGATGATGAAAATGCTCACGAATATGATCATGATGATGATGAATATGTGATGACAATATCTTTACCTTGGTCTTCACTAAATTGTTGTGAGATTTTCCAACATTATAATAGAATGGTTATGAGTGATTATTCACTCCTAGGAAGAATGCAGTTTATGGAACTACCAAACTGCTCAGTTTGGATATTCCTCTTTTAAGACACTAGACTAGCTCCATAAGTCTTGATTCTTCATGTGCACAAATCTAAGAACATGAGACTTCACAGGGCCCAAAAAGTTGTATTTTGTTTTACTACTTCCTCGAATCATATTGAATTGTCAAATTAGTCCTTGGAATGGGTGTTAGGAGCAATCCTTATTTTTTCAGTCAACTAGCTACTCCCCCTATCATGTAGAAATATTCATTCATTGAGATCCCCATAAAATTGCGATGATAATGATGAATATGATGATGATGAAGATGATGGAGATGATAATGAAAATGATGATGATGATGATGATGATGACGACGATGATGATGATGATAATGGAGATGCTGATTAATTGGATGACGATTATGTTGATGATGAATATGATGATGAATATGAATATGTTGATGATGATGACGATGAATATGATCATGATGATCAAGATGATGATGGTAATAATGAATACCTTAAGTGATGATGAAGATGATGATTATGTCGATGATGATGATAAGGAAGATGATGATTATGAACATGATCATGATGATGATGATGACGACTGTTCGTGCCAAAAATTGTTCTTAGAGTACAAAAGAACAAGCCAAGACAATCTCATAAAACAAAATTAAGTAAAATAGGTTTTTTAGGGTTTTAGTAGTGCAGTTTGTAAAAAAGAGGGTAAAAAATTCACAAGGCTAAGGCAAACACTAAATCATGCAACAATGAAGGACTGAGATGCATAATGTATAAAACATAAACCAAACACAATAAGCACAACACTGAATTTCATACACAGTTAACAAGCATTTCAGGAATAATAACCTCAAACAAGAAATGAATATATCAACTGAGTGATTAAACCAATTAGAAATGAAACCAGGAGATAAGATAAACAGAGATTATAGTTTGCATATATTTCATATTCAGTCATTCAAAATACATAATATTTTTTGACACTTAGCTCCATAAACAATAGCTTGATAGCCTCCCCTTGTACAAAAATTCAAACCCCCACTCATTTTCCATCTTTACTTTTATCTTGGTTTCCCAAAGATAGTTACATAACTGAAAAAACTACTTTTAGGTCATACTACTGAATTATTCGATAAAACTATAGTCATACAAATTAAACTACCTTTTTCAAAGACTAACTAATAACGATTATTATTCAAGCACTTTAGAAGTAATTAGTAGCCTCTGCCAAAAGAACTATCCCTTCTAAATCTTGAGTCTTATTTCTTACTTTCTAATGATCAGCTTCCAGGTCTTCAACTCTTTTTGAAAGCTCCTGATTTCATTGTGTTAGGTCTTGTATGGTTTGCTTTAGTTTTGCATACAGACTTTGTGCTGTCTTTTCCTTTTCAAAGCCTTCTTAGAAACTGCAATTAATTCTTGATAGTGGGTATTTACCTCTTCAAAATATTCTCTCAATATTTGGTTAGCAATCACTCACCCCTCATTTGTTTCATGAAAGTATTCTATCTTATATTTGTATTATTTAATACTCCTCTGCAAATTCTCATTCTCTGAATCAATGCACTTCCCTTCTGAGACTAGATGCATTTCTTCTGGCATCCAAGGGATTTTGAATTTCTTAAAAATCTCTTCATATTCCTCCAGCTGCTCTATCATAGCCATAGGAACCCATGAATATTCACTAACTTCAACACTACATTGGGCTGATGGCTTTGCAATATTTCCTTTCTTTGCACAAAAACTTGATATGACTGAATGCTGCTTCTTCGAATCATCTTGATGATGGTATGATATTACCTTCTTTTGAACTTCCTTAAATATCTCTAAAATTTTGGTTTCAGTAAAAGCTAACTTATCTTCTGAAATAATTTGTTTCTTACCCTTCATCTCCTCTACATTTAGATCTTCATTGTCTTCTAACTCTTCCTAAGATGAAGAGTCTTCAATCACTGTAATTTTATTCTGAGCTAGTTTAGGGTTTAACAATTTTTTCATATTCAATCTGAGTTTATTTTTGGGTCTGGTCTTAGGCCTCCAACCTGTCCCAATTTCCCCTAACATGCTCAAAACTTTTCCTTGATGTTTGATAGAAGCTAGCTGCACCACCTTTCTTTCCATCCCTCGTGACATTACCCCTTATTCAGAATGTTTATGTACATCCTATTCAGTATCAACCCCAGCTTCATCAAACAATGAATTTTCATTTTCTTCTGACTATACTTCCATAGGAACTTGTTCCTGTTCTTTCAAATTTTCATTTACTTCCTAGTTTAATTTTACGTGAAAACTATCTTCTATATGCTCTGAATGCTTCATTCTTGCCTTTGATATTTCATTTTCCTAAATATTAGTTTGTTGTTCATCTTCAACATTTTCATCTTCTTGAGTCATAGATTTTCCTCCTCCATTATCCTCTTCTATCTTGACTATGACTCTCTTCTTCAGTTTCTTGACCAAATTATGTCCTTTACTTGATTGTCTTTTCTGAGCTTGGTCTTCTTTTTCTAATTGAAATCTAGACCCGAATAGAAAATAATCCCATGTTTGTTCCTTCTTTTGAAGCACAGTACTTATGATTAGCTTTATTAGAGAATGATGAAATATAGACAGTTTAGTATGGTCTTGATGCTCCTTAACCCTGCTGGACATCTTTTGCAGAATTATAAGGAAAAAGAAAGGAAGGTTCATCTTTGCTTCATGGTTAAGATGCTACAAAAACCTAAAATGATACTTAAATACAAATGCAAATCTTTCTTCACAAGTTATATAATTTTGTAGTATTTTTATTGGTTCTCTCCACTCTAGCTTAAATTTTTGGATATCTACTCCTTTACCCCAGTTTGCAACAACATATGGGAGCAAGTAATTATTTGTATCGAAGGTATAGTGTACTTTTCTGAACCAATATTCGCCTTCATCTGGGATCCCTGTAGGTTCTGCTATTAGTTCTCTGGTCAACTTAATCTTTAAGGTATCAAAGGTAACAATATCTTTATCCAATCCCTGACCAAACTTATGTGAGACCTCTGTGTGATATCCATCAATATTCTCAAAAAATCTTAACCATCCTACTTCTAAAAATAATATTGCAGATTCAGGGAAAGCTTGAACCCAAGACATATCTGAGGTTTCAGCTCTATTTGTTTTCCATTCCTCTTCATTTTAGATAACTGAACTAAAAAATTACTTCCTTGAGGTAAAGAACTTTAACTCTATTCAAATCTTGAAATTTTTAATAGACAATGATATGTTGGGAAACTAAACCCCTGAATTGGATTTCATCACTTAAACTGATAAGTATCTTAACTCTATTGACAGAGAAAATTCAACATTGAGCATCAATTGAGTTTATATACTAGCATTCTTAGTTAAACTCCATAATTAATCTTTTGTCAATTGAAACCGAATACATGGAATATGATAGTAATTCACCTCATAATAGTCAGAATAGTGGATTCAGCTGCTAGAAATATGTTTTCCTATCTGCTAGGTGTCCAACTTCATTCTTGAATCCTTCTCTGATCGCCATGATAGTGCCAAACAGTTGTCCTTCAAAGCCCTAAATTACCAACCTTCTTCAATCGTTGATTACAAACTACCAAAACTCTACCATGCCTTCTATGCTCTTCATGTGCTTCAGGAGATGCGTAACTATAGGTGAATTTTCCTCATCATGGATAATTATTAATGTTCCACTACTCTGTATCTCATAACTTCCAAACCACCACAACTTACCCTAATGATTCCTTGCCTGAATTGTTAACACTTGTCATAATGATTACTCTGGACGAAAACACGTATGAAACTCATTAACAAGTGTGAATGACCTCTCTTATGCGCGAATTTCGAAAATTTTCAGCCAAAAATCATGATTTTCAGATAGCGCGATTTTCTTGTAGCACACGTGTGTAACTTTTTTGGGCTTACGCTACAAGGATACCTGTTTCAATAATTTTCAAAATAAAATTCATAGCAAAGGGTTAACTTTGGTTAAAATAGATTGAAATAAAACCTTATGATATTTTTAGAACCTTTAAATCATATAAACATCCTACAAGCCCCTCAAAACTATAAATTTCTCTAAGTAAAACCAAAATTGGAAACCTATGAGGTCAACTTATAATTACAAACATAAAAATCAAAGAAAAGATTTAAAAGAACCTAAAATCCAAACTTAAAAATGACAAAATGATGTTTTAAAAAACAACCAAAGGCTTTAAAATGAGAAACAAAAACAGGATATAACAACGACGACGACGACGACGATGATGATATTGATGAAGATAGTGAAGATGATGGTGATGACGATGACAAGGATGATGATGTGGATAATTATGATGATCATCATCATCATTGTTTTCATCGTCACCATCATCTCCGTCGTCATCATGATCATCATGATCATGATCATCATCGTCATCATCATCATGTTCATCCTTGAACGCACTTATGTATAGGATCTCACTATAAGCAACGCAACCAATACAAATTATGACAAAATCCTAGTTAAATTAAATTAAATTAAATTAAACTACAGTAAATTAGAAACATCGAGTTGTTTAACTATAATTAATTTAAAATGCAACAAAATATAAAATTTGCAAATAAAAAAAAACCCAAAATAAACTAAACAAAAGAAAAATATGCAAAATAAAAAAGAAAAACAAAATATAAAATATAAAATATGCAAATAATCAAACAAAAAAAGTAGAATTCAAAAACACCCATGCACTAGCTCATTAGCATTCAAAAACGGAGACCCG